>JASVER010000070.1:3956082-4036396 GCA_030449065.1 Oceanodroma leucorhoa
GGCTGCAGGCTCCTCTCTTCCCGGGGTGGGATTTACTGGTCAGTTGATGGGAACCACGAGCCACTGATGCTCGTGTGGTGCCGAGAGGCAGGCGGAGGAGGGCCGGGTGTGAAATCCACGGTGACAGGCACCGGTACACAGCCAGMACTGCTCCCTCCTCCGTGCCAAGCCCAACGCAAGCGTCACCTTGGTGGCAGCCCCGGGAAAGGGGCTGTGCAGCACCCACGGGTGAGGAGGGGGCACGAGCAAGCTGGCGCTGAGCAGCTCTGCCCCTTCCCAGGGCTGAAGACAAGGGGATCACGTTCTTGCAGGCAGAATTAGACACTTTTATGGCCTGTCTGGGGCTAGTTTCTCTCTCTCTTTTTTTTTTTTCCTTCCCCAGCGGAGACTTGCTCATTTGTAATAGGAAGGTTCATTGTTTTCCCGCCTGATATTTCTTTGATTACTTAAAAAGAAATCCCAGAGGCTTGTTTTCACAAAATAGTGATTGCATAATTGATGTGATTATGATGTATTTTGCTGTGTCACTGCAGCTCGGTTGATTATTTTGAGAAGCTCTGAGCACTGTTAACACTGCCATGTGTTGTGCGTGCATGGCATGGGCTTTCATCCCCCTCCACATGTGTACAAGAGCCTTTCAAACACCGTTTCCTCCAGCGGGGACTGTGAGAGACCTTCCTCGGTGCAAGGAAAAGGATGCAGACCCACAAATGGCTAATACCAGCGAAATGACAAATACTGTGGGGTGAGCTGCAAAGGTTTTTCTGATTTAAATAATGACTTGCTGGTGTGATTGATCTCCCTAAAATCAGATTTATCATGTGGGTGAGTACACAAGTAAAATCATGGGGCCAAATTCTAGACTCTCCCTGGCTAAAAATGTACAGATAAAGCAAATGCAGACCAGCCAGGTGTGCTGGAAATAAAATTCCTCTGAGTACAAAAAAGGGCAGCAAATCATTAAAGGTAATTACAAATTATAACCTGAAAATGTATCAGCTAGCTGCAGGTAGGAATATTTAAGAGTTCACCCAGGGATGCCTTGCGACAGAGGATCACCTTCTTTTTTTTTGGCTAGAACTTTTTAATTATTTTCAGCTTGAGGCTAGAGACCATCCTAAGAATCCTTTCTTTTTCCCGGTAACATTTTTTTTCATTTCTTTTCTATGTTCTCCTTTCTTTTCCTTTTAATTCACGGGTGAAACATTGCCCTCAGTAAAGCTTCTTGCCCAAATTTCCAGATTTCTGAACCCTTTGTTTTTCACAACATGTGTGCAATTTTCATTATTTTTGTCCAGCGGTGACCTCTGGAATTCCAGAATAATTTTCCCTCCCCTTCCTGGTGCCCTCACGTGACCCAGGAACACAAACATCTGAGAGACCTCTGGGCATCTTCACATCTGTTGGTATATAAGATCAGAGCCATTGTGTGATGTATTTTTAACAGCAGGTGTTGGGCTTGGAGAAGGGTGTGTTGGTTTTTGAGGGGCTGGGCAGAATCTGCACTTAATTCTTAGTTCCCAGGCTATTTAGGAACAGCTTAAAAACACACTTAATCTGTTTGTACAAATTTAACATTGTAAAACCACAATAAGGAATTGCTAATCAAGTGCAAGCCTGGATTTAGTTTCAGCTTTGCATCACTGCTGTCCTAAAAAAACAAAAAAAMCCACCCAAACCAAAAAAAAAACCACCATCAAACTTTAAAGCTGAGTCCAAGATTCTAGTTTACAACTTATTTTCATGAAATACTATTGATTGATTACTTGAAGTCTGTTAATTATTATTTAGTCACGGTTTTCAACACAAACTCCTTACAGCAGCAAAACAAACAGTGTGGATATTTTATCTTTTGCCAATTAACACAGTTTGAACATGACTTAAAATAGGCTGTTAGCTCAGGGTCTGATTCACAACTGCATCTCTCCCAGTTGTGCTGCAGTAATCCCGTTGATTTCCATGGCATTGCGGGGAACCTCCGTGCAAAATGAGAGAAACGCTTCTTTTTAATTGACACCCCCTCTCCATGTGTAAAGAAGGAGTTCATGGCACACCAAAGCCTCACACATGATTCTTTTACATGGTCCATTAGTAGAAATTTAGCATCTAAATTAGAGAAACAGTATAAGCAGAGTGTTTTCCCCAAAATATCATTGAAATCCTATTTTCACAGAAATCTCTCTCAAATTTTTTATCAGACAAATCTAAAATGGTGCTTAGTGTTCAGTTATCTGCCAGGTATAAATGGCATAAAYGGATGATTACTTTAAATACATCTTCTCTGAGAAGGGAGTTATGGGACCTCACAAAAGCATCAAGCTGTGACTACTTTCAGGAAATCACCTGGAAATAAATATGATGATAAAGGTTGCTTCCAAGTCCTTAGATTCTCATTGTCTTTTTAGGCAGATAATTGAATTCAGTATGAGCTGTAATTCCTTTCTGGTATCACTAAGGAACAAATTGTTTATTATTTGGGAGAAGAGACCAAATGACCTAAGAGGTCCTTTCAGTCACAGCACCTATGATTACAAATTCTCTCAGCACCCATTTTATGGGTATCCACACTACAATAAAGAGGGAGATTTTAGTCTTGTTGAAATTGGTGAGATTTTGTTGGTGGTGGTTTCACCAGTAATATGGTTTCACCTGTCCACTTTTCTAGGCTACATTTCAATTTTACCACATGACCTGTCGGGTTGTCTCTGACTGGAGTCAGAATAGCTATTTCCGAGTAGTTATTTTTAAAAACGTGCCATGTGTGGGTACTYCTGAAATGCAAGGCCCTTACTGTGAATTGACTTAATCTGCTCTTGATTCATCCCAGCTGCCGGGGTGTTGAATTTGTATCCTCCTTTATTCCATATTTTAATATAGAAAGGCACTAAGGGKATGCATATGGACCTGACATCCCAGGAGCAACCCAAAATGCCCTGCCTCCTCCCAACTGCCTCCTGCTGTTGCTGACATGCCTCAGAGCCAAGCAAATAGCAGCCAAACATGACTGTGTGCGCCCAGCTTGTTGTACTGGTCAGGACCTACATGCTGTCCTCTGCTTGCCCACTTCACCCACATCAGGCTCTATCAGGTGAGATATGGGATGCCAACGGTATCTGAATCCCTCTACCTTACATCCAGCAAAGCATGCCTTGCATGGTCAGAGATATGACTTTCAGATGATCAAAGCAGTTTCTTGAAGGATAGGATGCCTGCACGTGAAGCTTCTTTTCATTTCTTTTTTTTAAAGTTATCCCTATTCTACAATTGAGGAAATGAYGCTATTGACTGTCTGGGCATACGTCAAGGTCTCATCCTTTGGGCTGCTGGACTTCATGGTGCTGCAAATGCGGTTTCCAGTGACATTCCAGAATGACACAGGACAACCAGGAAGGTTTCAGGGAGCAACTATGAGAAGGGCTGGAGGAAATAGGACCTCTGAAGGAAGGACAAAAGCATTGGGATTTCTTAGCCTTMAAAAAAATGCTGAGGGGTGACAAAATGAGTCTATGTTGAAGGCTGCTGCAAAGAGGAAAGGAAAGATTTGTCCTGCATGTTTGTGGGGGAGGCTCAAGCAAGGCTTGAGCTTCAGTGGGAAGAATCCATGAAGAGTAAGGGGAGCAAAGCAGCAAAGTACGTTGCCTGAAAAACTGTGGAGGTCTTTAAGAAGAGATCAGTCAGGACTGGATGACAGTAACAGCCCATTCTGCCTTGGGTTGTGGTATCTCCAGAGACTTCTACCAGCCATATATGTTTTTAGTGRTTCTAAGGAGAATAAGAGTTTTTCCATTCACTTCAGTGTAAGTAGAATCAGAAACAAAGTAGAGGAGGTCTCTACCTCAGTAGAAGTGCTACTGATGGTAGTAGAGGATGGGTTTGGGAAAGCTCTTTGTCAAGGTGTTCAGGATGAACAACCCCCACAGTTTGTGCAGCTGTAGCTGCTCTCTTACTCTTCTCCACCCGGGGCTATGGYGTGCTCACCGTGGATCAGGTCCTACATCCTGTAATGAGATACAGCAATGGACATCTTCCCCAAGCATATCAGATACACATCACCATTTTGCAAATGCCACTATCTTTAATGTGTTTGGAAATACTTTCCAAACATTTCTATTCCCAGTTAGTTGTGTCCATAGGACATTATGAAACGCGTAGTGATTGTGCAAATTCTTTTTGCACTGACTGGCTCCATAACTGAACTGAACTCACTTGGAATGGTTTTTAAGAAATATTAAAATAATTATCACTTGAATTCCAGAGATCTACTCTTGTACAGCTTGCATCTTTGACAGCACAATAAACCTAACCAATAAAGCAGATAAGCTGTGGGACAGTTATCCAGTCAAAGTAGTGGGGAAGTCACAACAGGGATACAGGGTCCTTTCATCTGCCCCGTGATGTTTTTTAAGCTCCTGGAGCTTCGTTCCACTTAGAATACAATTTGAGTTAGCCTTCAGACACTGAGGATGCTTTCAGACAGTACACAGCAACCTATGTAGCTGTCCTGAAGTGACAGAGGYAACATTTTTTTCCCCTTTCACCATTCCCAAGAGACTGGAGTCCAACCATCTCCTTCTGTCCTCTGCCAGACTTCTACAGTTGTTAAGCGCTGTCTCTCTTGCCTCTACCCTCCGAGCAAAACAGCCAGTGCTGGTACAGCTGCACTCACCACTGGCAGACCTAAAATGTCTCTTCTGGTTTTTAGTACAAGGATAGGATATGATGACAGGGGAAGGGGCAGTTAAAATCCCAAGTGCTTTTAAGATGGAGTGAAAGATGAAGGTTGGTACCTGCAAAATAATAATGAGCAGCATGTGGTAACAGTGGATGCCCTGTGTTCCTATGAATGATGTTACAGAAGGTCCACTGATGCTCAACAACCAGGTTGTTGAGACCTGACAAGCCCTACACATGCTGTCCTGACAAGGAAGTGTMATAGGAACATGGAATCCCATTCTTGGACACTTCAAGCCTGGCTAATGCACTAGCTAAGACCAAGGAGCGATTTCCAGAGAAGAGTCAAAAGGTCTCTGGTGGTGTTGCCTGCTGGAACTGAAGCTCTTTATGTAGTGTACTAAGGCTGTTGTGCCGAAAAAAAGGGCCAACAAAAAGCAAGCAGAAGGAAACGATGAGGAGATAGAAAAGCATAAGCCGTGTCCTTCAAAAAGAGTTTGCTGACCTGTCCAAGTTGGTAGACAGCCTATCTCTTGTCTCTACATCAGCAAGTCCTCTCTTGTACAGTTAGTGTCTATGCTGACTGTTTCAGAGAGGATACAGCCAGAGAAAGAGGGTAGCTCTCACTTCGGTTCAGTAAATCCACCACTAGCATTTTCATCCATGCTGATTGCACTTGATTTCTCTCCTACTTTTCTTCCCGCTTGGCCCAATGAGTACCTCGTGACCGGTCCATTCACAGGGGCACCTTCAAGAGCCAGAGTACCTTCAACCACAGAAATTACTTGAGACTAGAGCCTGGAAGACAGACAGGCTCCGCTCGCTCGAAAGGGATGAACTTCATTTCACACATGCTGCGTGGGTGCTCTGACCACTGAACCACGGAGATTCACCACCATTTTTCTTACTGAGCTTTGCATGGTGCCTGATCTGGAAGGTGTGCTCTGAAAATGCATGTCAGGTCAGGCCTGGCAAGCAGGGGGTAATGCTTTGTTTGCAAATCCCAAAAGAGCTTAGATGTGATTTAGGTGCTCGGAGGCTCACACTGTTAAGACCTTGGCAAGTTCTGGGCCGATATTTAGGAATTTTTCTGGCAGGGAAATAGACACCTCCGGGCGTATGCAGCAGCTCAGTGGGAATGCAAATGGTGGTGCTGAGAAGTACAGTGGCAGGTAAGCGGTGCTAGGTGAGTAAATCTTTTTGTGAATCTAGTCCAAATCCACTGCATGTAAATAAGGATAATATCTGAAATGCTGGAACGGTGATCTGAAGAAGGTGTGGACTTGAAAAGGAGGAGGCTAATAAAACCAGGAGAGATCTAATGGAAGAGAAAAATTCCATTTAATGAGCTCATCCGATGAGGATTGTATAGCAATATTTAATCCTCTGTTAAAAATCAGAACCTCTGCACTTGTAACTTACCTTGAGTTACAGAGAAGGGTGGCTAGAACTTAACTGGCAGAATCGATCATGTCCTGAGGGTGGGCTGAAATCTTACACTGTGTTTATGTAAAAACACAAGTGCTGCTTCTTTCTTCTCCAACCTTGATGCATAGAATTGCTTTGAGTTGCAAGCAGGCTAATTAATCTGGTCTGTGCCTGCTCGTCAAATCTTTCTTGTGGTAAGAGCATTTCTAGCCGTTTTAAGTTAAAACTGTTTTATTTTGGAGAAAATTGCCTTGTGTTTCAGATTTGGGGTTATCCAATGGGATCTTGGATAGGATAAAGGCAYCCTGCTGCAGCATGCTGCCCGTTTGCGGGCCAGAAGCGGTGCCTCCCGTGCTCGTTTGGCTCTGGACATGCAGATGCATGTACGCTGCCACGGCACTTCGTGGGAGCTGAGCCCTGTTCACCTCATCTCTCATGGCCATGTTGATGCTGCTCTGATAACACCTTATGGGCTACTACAGCTTGGCTGCCCCGAGAGCACATTGTGTGGCTGTGACCTGCCTTGTCTCCATCCCCCTTGCTGAGGCTCAGGGCAGTCAAGCTGGGCACACTTCTCAAAGGTCCTTTGAGTTTTGGTTCAGGTAGCCAGCACCTATTTTACTGTAGGAACATTACACTTTATACTTAGAGTTAGCTGAATCCAGGCAAAATACTTTATCTTATCCATTACTAAAAGCTGAGCTGCCTTTGTTGTTGTTAGCAAAACATGTTTTTCTTCTTGGCCTGTCTTTTCTTTTTTGTGGCATCTACATTTTGATGTGGAGAAGATCTTTYAGCATGCAAATGCATCTAACCTCAACAGAATGGTTCGTGTTGGATGCAGTATGTTTGCACAGTGGTGTTCTGGAAGAAAGCAGATTTTCCCTATGATGTACAGATCAATTCACCTTAACCCCAAAAATGGGTGCTATTGTTGTTGCTTTTCTCTGCACACTGTAGAAGAAACACAGGGGAAGAGCAGACATGAAATAGATTTTTTCAAACAAACTCCAGACAGAACAATAGATGAAACGAGTCTCTTCAAGGTTTCTATGTCATTAAATGTTATTGTTGACACTCTGAATGTAGCAATAGTTGTTACGCTAATTAGAGTGGTGTAGTTCTAGAAACAGGAACTGTGAAAAGACTGTGTCTAGAAGGTACTAATAATCTTTTGATACCTGTATTTTTGCCATTCTTTATTATTATAATGAGAGTGTTAATGTGCAGGGGAGAAATCATGTGTGTCCTTAATAAAGAACGAAGCAGCACAGTTGTTATCATCTTGAGTATCATATTCATTTAAAATTAAGTAGGCAACTCAAAGGTTAAGAGGTTTAATGTTCCTGAACTGTACAATTGAAGCACTATAGTCCACGTTATTGTTAGTAATTATTCAAAGTGCTTGGAGGTTTTTATTAGAAACTTCATTTTCCGGAAGAAAGTCCCCCACGACTTTGGCCAGCATTGCAGTGTGACCATTTAACAGCCGGACACTTCTGCACGAAGTGCATTACAAGATGTTGTCATGACATAATTTGCTCCCAGCTATTTCTATGCTGTTAGATAATCATCCTCAATCAATCTTCAACCTCTCTTAAGTTTTCATGCCACATATCTTTCCAGTGAGAATCAGAAAGCTTAAGAAGCTCTGTATTTAGAGATTAATGTGATATTCCGCATGCATTCCTCCCAACAAGAGGAATATGCCATTTATTTGCAGCTTTTCCAAGGACAAGAGAGAGACAGGCTTTACTAAAACAGATAGTATACCAGTAAGCCTATTGGACTGTGTGATCAAAAACAACGAGCACAGAATGAATATTATGGTGAAGAAATACCGAAGGAAACCAGATAACTGGAGGGAAGAGAGGAAGCTTAAAGAAGAGTTACAGATAGTTYAGGAGTGTGTTAAATGCAAAACTGAATTCCACGTCTTAAGCACAGGCAACCATAAAAGCTAACTGACGTAGATGCGGATGATTATAACATAGTATCCACAATTAACCTTTAAAAATAGCGTCCCTATAGTAAATAGGGGAGGTGGCCTATACGCTGGAAAAAATGTGTATGAGCCTTAATCAGCCCAAGGAACTTGAGAACACTTTTGCAGGAACACTGCAAAACCTAAGAAATGCACTAACAGGAAGGTGACCATTTACTGAAAGGCCGAGATTCAGATTCTCTTGCCGACTTTTTASATCTTTAATCCCTTCAGGATATTCTAGAAGCAATAAAACTACTGGGTGTTTTGTAATACTTCTCTTCCAGTTGATCAGTCACAGCTGTGTTGTCTTCCTTTGGTCCCTTAACAGAGGCTTATTGGCAAATACCTGTACTACGGGATGGGTGTTCCCAGCCAGGTTCTTAAACTCACAGCCTTCTACTTTAGTAGCTAATTTACAGCTTGTTGCCTACAAATCAAGACCTTTCAATTGTGACTATTTAATACGCTAATGCGATTTATGGAAGTTACAGCTTAGATTCCATTTGAGCAGCATCAGTCTGTATCAGCTGTATCTCAGCTAGCTGAGTTTCTTTCCAAACTCTAACAAAACCCAACCAGAGAGTGAATTCAGTCCTGTTTAGGGATCCTCCCACAGCACAGAAGGACCACTAGGCCAAGCCGCATGGACATATTTTCTTTGCCTTTATTGATATGTGCATCATTCCAGTTTTACTTTATTAGTTCAGAATTTTGAAGTTTCTTTAACCTTTGCTGTGATACATACGTTTGTGTTTAAAGCAGTCTTTTCATAGCAGTATCCAACAGTCTTTCCAGATCCTTTCAAACCCTTCAAAGAAGAAGTCATCAGTACCTCCATGCACATTGTGCCCCATACAGAGAATAAACGAGCTTCACGACATAATTTGCTGGTCAACAAATCAAGGGTTTTGGTGAACTGAGACAGAAATTTAGCTCCATAGTACAGTTCCCTCACTTTTCAACAGCATGTCATGTCTAAGAGTCAGCACTTGAAGCCTCCTTGCTATTACACAAGGAAGGACACTATCTGATGTGGCTGAGATGCAGTTTCTTCAGGATGGATAAAATAAAGGGCAAAGAAGAAAATGGGGCAGAGCTGAGAGGTAGAATGACAGACATCACCTTTACCAACATTTTCCCTGATTTGCAGATGCAAATGAAGTGATGAAGCCATATAGGAACCCTTTAAAATGAGCTCCTGGCCTGGGTGCAGAAGTAATCTAGAAACCAGGGTGGCTCCCCACGCTCTGACCGTCTCTTGCAAAAAGCTCCTTCAGGGCCCTGCATTGGCCCTGCTGAGGGTGAGGGTTGGAGGTGCTGGGCTCCAGCAGTACCGTGCTGAGTAACATCGGTCCATGATGATGGGGACTGTGGTGGGGGTGCCTTCCTCATTCAGTAAGTGTCACCAGCATTAAAAACAAGAAAACCTGAAGGAGAAAATAGCTCTCTGTTCTCTAACGAGCTGGTTCCCCTGACCTCTGGCATGATCCCATCCTTGTCTGATTGACTCATAACCAGTTCTGCTTCATCCAAGCCACAGCTGCGTCAAGGCACAGTGAGAGCCAATCAACCCTACCAACTTCGTCTGTGTTTCATGACAGTTTAATCACTGAAGACTGTCTCTGTGTTGAAATATTTCCCCTTGAGGTTTCGGATAGCAGGATTATATCAAGGCAAACGAACCAAAAAGTGAAAAAGGCACTTGCCCTCATCCAAATCCTTTGGAGTCGATACAAAAACACCTCTTCTGTTCCCTTTGCAGCAAGCATGCATACTTGTCGTGAGCCCTCACCTTGTGCAGTCATAGTGGCTCACAATTCAGCTCAAATGGCTGCATTTTGCATTCTTCTTTCCACTGACGTCAGTGATGACATAAGTTAGAGGATACAGCCTAGAAAGATAGTCAGTCTCACCATCCACGTTAGCTGAAATGAAGAAAAGGTGCTGGCCAGTATGAACTGATGGCAAATATATTATTCCCTGAGCCGGATTCACTCTGGTGGCAATCAGGAATTAGTACTCAGGAATTCAGAGTTAGACTGCTCCATAACCAGGCTGAGTGGGAACAGGGTCAGAGGAACAATTTCTATTTCACCGGTACCTTTTTCAGGTTGTAATTCTGAGTGCACAGTGTCATATTTTCCTCCGCATCATATTTTTATGCCATCTGACAGTATATGACTGATGTGGCTCAAACTGCTGTTGAGATTCAGAAAAAAAAGCAAAATGGAGAGATAATAGAATCGAGTACAGAGCACTGCTAACGTGGGACCTGAGTGCTTTCACCCTTCACTGGAACAAGCATCCAGAGATGCTTGTTCACAGTTTTTGTTAAAAATATCTAATCAAACCAATATTATTAATGTGTATGAAAAAATTATCCCTTACACAAGTAACCCTGCTGTAAGAAAAACACTTTTTTCAATGATGTTACAAAAATTATAGGTCGTTGCACCCACCAAAGTTATTTTAGCAGAGCTATGTTGTTAGGACTGGAACTAAGCCATGTTTTCATAGCCAAATGATAGGCCTTTTCTAAGGTCATGCCCACGCAGTACAAAGCCCACTAAGTGCTTCATTGAAAAGGCTAAATGGAATTCACACTTCTCAGGCAATCGTTTTATTATGATCAGTATGAGTATTCACAATGTAATTTTTAAAATCATGGAAATAAAGTAGGCAGTATCTAAGAGCAATCATATTACGTGTCACGTTGAAAAGCTTGTGATTTCTGCCTTTCACTTCCAACATATAACATACTATACAATGAAATTAACATTTGTTACCTCACACTGGCCTTTCAATCACATGCTTCTGGCTTACAGTTTTGCAAAAAAAAAATTCCACTTAAAAATAATAGAAATCAAGATTTCACTTTTTCATACCAAGACCTACCAACATTCATGTAACATTATGCATTATGTAAGTGGCATGGAGCCTTTAAAGAAGGGACAGCAAAATTCAGTGCATGCATTTAGGATCCTTCAGGCTTCACTGGGTGTTTGGTTTTTAGCACCTGGTTTACATAAATCTAGACCAAAACATGGTCAATGGATTCATGAAATCAGACTTTCATTATCCACCACAAGTGGATATTAACCTAATTAATAGATAACCCATGAAGACGTACTTCCCCTGCCAGGCAGGGCCTCTGCTCTACCCCTCAGCCTCTAGCTATCATCAAGGTCTCTCTGCAGGAGATGGCTTTCATGCCATCATAATGAACAGCCACCAACATCCTCCATGAGTTTGTCTAAACCTTTTCGGAGTCATGAATACCTCAGACCTCTGTGACAGCCTGGGCAACGCGTTCCCCAGTGTAGCCACACAGGTATAGAAAAGAGCAGAGAACTGCCAGCAGGCTGGTATGTTCACATGGTCTTGCAGGGTTGTCTAGCTTGACCTCAGTAAGATTTTTGTCACCTTCGTGCATGGCATTCTTGTAAGCAACCTGTGGAGAAATACCAGACGGTAGGTGCATAACTGACTGGGTACTAAACCCAGGGAAGAGTTTAGTGTTTCAACACAAAATTCAAAAGATAATTCAAATACAAAACCCACTCCTGCCAGCTTCTGTCTTAAACACACTGCTTTTTTTTCCCCTCTAGTGAGCTGGGTGATGAAATAGAAAGTATGCTTACTACAGCTACAGATTATATGATACTGCAGAGATTGCTGGCAGATTGGAGGATAGGCTTGAATTCAAATTGATCTGGACAAGCTGAAGAAATAGGCTTGAAAGAAAAGGGAAAATGTAATAGAGACGTGCAAAGTGCTAAATTTAGGTAGCAATAGTCAAGCAAAAGGACAAGATGGAGAAAAACTGGTTAGGGAGCAGTTCTTCAGAAAAGGAGACAAGCATTATAATGCATGGCAGGCTGAGTGAGTCAGCCCTGTCGTGCTGTGGCAAAGAAGTCAGACTTCGTGTTGGGTGTCTGGAGTATGCTCCTATATGGGAGCACAGCTTGCTGGGTATCTGCAGGCATCCTTCTGCTCCACGAAGCACTAGTCCAGCTTCAGCTGCAAGGATGCACTTAGGTTTGGTTGCTGCTGYGCATCAAGGAAAGTGAGGACCTCTCAGAGACATCCCAGAGGCAAATGATCTGAAGTGTTCTTTGAGGAGGGACTGAAGAAATACCAAAAGAATTGGGCTAGGGACTCCGAAGGAGAACCACCTTCAAGTATGTAAAAGGCCATTGCCAAGAAGAGAAACATCTGACCTCTGTTTCTATCGTGTCAAGAAGCAGCAAAATACTTTAATTGTACCCAGAAAGACTCMGGCTAAGCACTTTAGGAAAAACCTTCCTAACACTACAGATAGTGTAGCACTGAGGTTCACTGGCTGGCAAAGCAGTGAAGCACCCATTGCTATAAATCTTATGAACCAATTGGACAAATGCATCTCAAGGATAGCATGGATATGTTGAGTTTGCCTTCCAAGTCCCTTCCGGCCTTTCCCGTTGATTAGCTTGGGTGTGCATCACGTCCATGTGGACGTACTTGATGTAGTCTTTGCAGGACGATTTCTCGGACTGTCCTGGGAAAGCAGCTCCAACAAACAGGCAGCAGGATTATTCCCAATATGTCTGACAAGGACAAAAAGCACCTCTGAGGGAGTCTTGCCATTCAGATGGGCTCCTGGTTTGGTTCATTCTTCAGGCTTAGCCCACCACTGGAATCAAAGGCCAGCTTTTTACAGGGCTTTTGTGGTATCACAAATGAGCAAAAAACTCCTTTGCTTTCTGTTTATTTTTGAACACTGTAATTCATCCATCCTGGTACCACAGTCCACAGGCTCAAACCGCATTGCACATATCAGTGCCATCTTCAGATGAAAATTTTTATCATTTAATGACTCAAAAGAGTGTAATAGCAATTGTGCTTGTTTACATCAGTGCATGCCAGGGAAAGTGAGGGGGCATAATTTGTAGTGTCTCTATTATTATTTATACAAATCTCAGGTTTCACTGCTGGGAAGTATGGAATTTATACAGATAAATGGTAATGAGCCATCACTAAAAGATGAAAACATAGGTCCATAGTCCCTGGCACTGTGCATTAAGTGCCAATAGTACATTAAGTCTGACCCAGGAAGGGAAAGGTGGGGGTCCGCCTTCTCAAGAAGGCTTACAATTTTAAAAGAATCTTGCCATCTAAAAAGGATCTTTCCACCTAGATATGCCATTTTTCATTCTTGTGCACACACAGATTAAGGGAAGGCCATGAGTCCATGGCTCATATAGCAGTTTTTAAAAACTTCTTAATCCCCTTTGCTGTGAGAAGTGCTAAGATCTGGTCTCTTTCACTTCACCTTCTTTTATTTATTTATGAACCCAAAGGCTGGGTTCTTTAGAAAAGGGGAAAAATTACTTTGAAGTTAACTTTAGATGTAGAAGCAAACCCTGACCACAAAAATGCTTTCAAAGGGTCACAGCACTGTCTGGAGATTGAGTTGTCCTGACATTTCCTAATATTGGGGATAAGGCAAATTCCTTTTGCCTTGATGCGAGATATTAAACTTACTCAGGTTTTATGGGTTAAAAATTGTATCCTACAAAATTAAACTTTGGGAGAACYTTTTGCTTTGTTGTTCTCAGCGTTTCTACACCCAAATCCTCCCAAGGGTGCCTCCAAACTTGTATTCACCGTGAGTACGGCTTTGCAGCTGTAGGGTTGCAGCGTAGACATCACGGAGGTAGTTTTATCACTATATGCTGTAACCTTTTCCCAAGCGGTTACCTGACCACCATTGCAGCCTGGACTGTGTTTTCCCACTAACCTCTCCCTTCTGCTGTGCTCTCCTCGCAGCAGTGACCGCCAGGAACGTTTTGGTTGTGCCAGAGCAACAACAGCATTTCTGCCCTGGCACTGCCAGCCAGAGAGCTGGATGCAACCACGAGCTGTTTGGTTCCCTGAGGCAAAGAAGACACTTCAAGTAGGAAGAAAGCCAAAAGCAAAGCCAAAGGCAGAGGGGGATGTGTCAGCCCTCGCAGCCATCAGAGCAGGCATGCCCTGGCCCTGGAGGAAGGGCAGAGGAGAGAAGGAAATGGACCCTCCTGCCTGGCCAATGCCGCATAAAAACATGGAAGATTTACCCTTCAAAACTGAAGAAGATAGCATCTGGAAGCAAAGCAATGGTAAGCTTTTCAATACAGAAAGATAAAAATATGTTATATGAATATTTTATATGTGCATACACTTACTGCACTATGATCAAAATAGGCCAGTCTATGGCTAGTATATACCAGTGTGCCATGGCAATGCTTCAAACAGATAACTCTCTGCTGCCGATGGCCTTGAAACTCCAAACTGTGAAAGCAGGGAATCTTTTTTCCATTATATTGTTATTTCTTAAGCCCTATCTCAGCTAGTATGTAAGTGTGGATATATAGGTATATATATGATGATACACTTCAAAAGGGAGTTATTTGCAAAAGTATTGATGTCTTTTCATCCCAGGATACAAATGCCCCGGCAGAACCAGACACCCAAAATCACTAGTTGCTTCTATAAGGCTTGATCACTATTACTTGATAAAAATTATCTAAGTTTTGACTTTAAAAAATTCACAGTCTTCTTCTTGATGTGTTTTTCACCATTTCAGTTTCCATCTTTTTGGGACATCCTTAATAGGCTCAGCTGAGATGCTACTAAACATCAAACTGAGTCATATTTCTTATCACAGTTTAGAAAGAAAAACGTTTAATCTTGCATGACAGACCTTAAAGCCTAACTGAAGAACAGCCCCAAACATTGCTCTTTTGGTAAAGTACAAGATTTAAAAACAAAAAATTAAACACAGTTACAATGAAAACGCAATTCTTATACCCCCATAATCTTCTGGCATTTCTCTGAGTTCAGTGAATACATGGAAAGTGCTGGCACCAAGAGCAGCGGCTTGCCAGAAATGAAGCAAGTCCAGTCCTACCTGCGCCCAGAGTCCCCTGCCCGCCTTCCCTTGRGAGCACCAGTCCAGAGGTATTTCCCTAAAACTCTCCCTTCTGTCTTCAAGTCACCTGCTCCAACTAACCTGACACAGCACAGGGAAGGCAGGTTTCTGGCCTGGTGCTCTCTCTCTTTTAAAGAAGGAAAACCTCTCAAAGCTCTCTTCAGTAATGTTCATAAGCTTCCAAAAATCCTGTTCATGTTTTCTCACTGAAGAAGTGGCTTTTAAAAAGCAAGGTTAACCACAGGCCCCCTTCCCCCACAGCTCCCCACTTGCTCCCAGCTATCAGCTCCTCTCTGGCTGGGTGCACCCGTGCTCGCCCACAGCCACATCACAGCATCTCCTCCAAGGGCATCGTCCAGAATATTTTTCCCTAAATGTGTAACTTACAGAAAGCTTTTAGATTCCCTGGTCAGGCTCCCACAAGGTTAAAAGGATATTTGCCTGTATAAGAAGGACGAGGTGGAAAAGGACATCCAAGTTGGCTCAGATTGTTGGAGATAGGGAAGCTCTTGGCACATTCCCAATGCAAAGAGTCTCCCACATGGATGGACCTTCCTCCTGGGACTGCCCAGGTGCTCCATCAATGATGCAATCAAAAAAGCATCACCATTTAAATGCAACCAGTGGGCAAGAGTGGCAGGACCATAGTAAGGTGGGAGGATTGACACCAACTTCGCGGTGAGAAATGCCACGTGGTGTGTCAGTGTCCACGCAGAGGAGGGCTGTGGTTTCTGCAGCTTCAGATGGGCACCCAAAGGTGGTGTGACTTACGCTAGGAAAGACTTTGATGTGTTGTGATTTGGTTGCCTTCAGCATGGAAACCCTTGTTATGGTGGTTCTGTATTTTCATTTGAAGGCATATTAAACCATTTTCTTTTAAAGATCTAGCAGATAAATGGTAGAGGAAACCTTTGAGCATGCTGGTAATGCATGCTTTAGGTTACTTTATCTCTGGGAATGGGCCAAAGTGGTTTCTGTCTGTGTGCGTGTGCCTGTGTAATTAGCCCACAAATTCAGACACAAATAAAAATAACTAGGCAATGAATATAAATAATCAAGGCTACGATACACAGCACTCTCAAAATGTGATTCCCGTGCACTGAGAAGACGTAGGGACTGTAAAAAGTTAGAGAAACCTCAACTTTCATTTCAATCACTGGGAAGAGCTGTGGGGGAACATAGATACTCCTTCACTTTGGTACCTGTTTAAAAAGCGAAGCGAAGCAGAAAAGCGGGACCAATTTCCATGCACAAGGAAGAGCCTAGGACAATAAAACCAACAGCAGTCTAGCTAGAAGTTGAGAAGGGGGGACATGGTTTGCAGAGGTTTCTGGTTTGGAAGCAGCTGGCTGCCATGGAGGACCCAGCAGGACGAGTGGCTGCTCCAGCCCTCCCGCCTCCTGTCCCAGGCTCACCAGCCAAGAGCTCAGGAAAAGCCAAGCTCAGGTCACCTGCTGCTAGAAAAGACTTTTATATCCCACCTGTCTGGACTGCACGGGTGAGAGTCTGGGGGCCACTCTCAGGCATTTGGCCTCCCCTCCCGAGCGCTTCAGGAACAGCTTCGTCCCATGGGCCAGGCTTCAAGGCTTGCACCTCAGGTAGTGCCTGCAACATGTGGACATTCCTTCCTGCAGCCAGCCAGCCCTGTGCATGCAGAGCAGCCTCTAGGAACCTCCATATCGTGGTTTAACCCCAGCTGGCAACCAAGCACCATACAGCCGCTCGCTCACCCTCCTCCTGCCCCCGGTRGGATGGGGGAGAGAATCTGATGAGCAAAAGTGAGAAAACTCATGAGTTGAGATAACAACACTTTCATGATTGAAATAAAATAAAATATAATAATAATAATAAATTGTAATGAAAAGGAAAACAACAAAAGAGARAGAGAGAGGAACAATACCCAGGAAAAACAAGTGATACAACTGCTCACCACCCGCTGACCGACACCCAGCCAGTCCCTGAGCAGCAATTGCTGCCCCCCGGCCAACTCCCCCAGTTTATATACCGAGCATGACATCATGTGGTATGGAATATCCCTTTGGCCAGTTTGGGGCAGCTGTCCTGGCTGTGTCCCCTCCCAGCTTCTTGTGCAC
Organism: Oceanodroma leucorhoa; assembly: GCA_030449065.1. NCBI lineage: Eukaryota > Metazoa > Chordata > Aves > Procellariiformes > Oceanodroma > Oceanodroma leucorhoa. Next base: position 3,973,211 of record JASVER010000070.1, read on the forward strand.
CTGGCAGAGCATGAGAAGCTGAAAAGTCCTTGACTTAGTGCAACAACTGAAACATCAGTGTGTTATCAACATTATTCTCATACTAAATCCAAACCACAGCACTATACCAGCTACTAGGAAGAAAATTAATTCTAWCCCAGCCGAAACCACGACACTCCACCCAACATTTTTTTCCTTCCCTGCAACGTGGCATGGTTCTGGCCGCAGGTGCCTCTGCAGTGGTGTGGGGAGGCTTGTGTAAACAGGTCTTCAGCCTTCCCACTCTTGTGTCACCTAGCATGAACCAGGACACGCTGCGGTGGTGCAGACTCCCACKGCCAACAGTAGCCCCTGCTACTATCACTGGAGTCATACCGGCATTAGTGATGATGGAAAAAATCAAGGGGAAGCCTGGAGGGCAGTCTCCTGAGATACTTTCTACAGATGCTTTCCCAGAATGAGACAGTRGTTTCACAATATTCAATGGTCTGTTTCTCATCTACCCCGATACTGAGGTCAGAGGAGCTGTAGGCACACCCGGGCAATGTCACGTGCTGCTGGGAGAGGCGAGGGAATGGAAACACGTGGAAATACGATACTATCAGAGACCTATGGCTGTAATATTTACTAGCGCAATTTGTGAAGCTGACAACACCCACCACAAGTCACAAAAAAACCCAGAAATGTGTGGAAACTGTAAATCTTTCTGAGGACCATTGGTGTAAACCCCTGTTAAGTTTTATCGCAAAGAAGGACAAATATCACAGAAATTTCAATTTTTTTTTTTTACCGTTCCTAGCCTTACCTCTTCTCCAAAGAGTAGTCTGGAGCCTACCAGGGAAAGGACACCCAGTGGCTTCCCTGGCGGCTTCTCACTCCGCTATTTTCATCCCCTTCGCCTTGTTTTGCACCAGGAGGTGCCGCTTCTTTTTGGATCCCAACAGGAAAGGGACAAACACTTTCAAGACAGATAACTATTTAATAATACGGTCRCAGGTAAGGTGACAGGGAGTTATAAAATCCAGTGCCCTATCTGACAATGGGGAGCCCATCATGGTGAGATGGGCTTTGGTGAGAGCATGCAGCTCCATGTTCCGGTGCGCTTTGGCAGTGCCCAGCTCCTGGTACAGGTTCACTCGTCTCTCACAGGAAAAGAGGGTGAGTCCCTGACCAGCTGGGTGAATCCCTGACCAAGCTCTTTTTCCACATATCCCATGTTTCCACAGCAGACTGTTTCCTGACATCAGGAATGCCAGAGAAGCCACAACAGGGCAGCCCTGTCCTACTGGCTGGAGAAAGCCCCAAGCTCAGAGAGGCTGATGTAGTCTCCATTATCTCCTTCCATGATGTAAGCCACAGCCCCACGTCACACTGGGTAGCAGTGGACACAGTGAGCCCGGCAGATCCTGTGGGAGGATGGGGCTGTGCATTGCCCATGGGCTATTCAACGGATGCTTCAGCCCTAGGGAGTGTGATGGGAACGGTGCTGAAATCCTTTTGCATCCTTTGGTCTGTAACAGCCTGGCTGCATGTCATTTTTCTGTAGGAGAAGAATAAATTGATGGGACCGCTCAAAAACAAGACAGAATTTTGAAACACGATCAGTTCTGGGCTTTGAAACACAATCAGTTTAATCAACGATTCTCAACTGCAATGACATTGGGTCAGTCCTGTGGTTCTTGAGGTTTACACTCAGCTGTAGTTTTGCTTGGAAATATCACTGATAGCAAAATGGACATCTCCAGCTAATTTCTGAAAGGGAGAAAATTACTTGTTTTTCCCTCTRATGAACACCTCTGAGCTCCAGCACTGAAGGGGAAGGCAGGTTGGAAAAAAGAAATTAGTTGTGCCAGGTGTCCCCCCTTTTTGCCCCTGCCCTCTCCAACGTTCACACTCCCCAGTGCGAACAGCGTCCCACAGCACCTTTCCATTCAGTCACCTGCTTCAGGAAGGAGACGTATTTTGAAGCAGTCACTGCACTTGAGGCAAAGGTTTTCAGCTGAAAGCACAAAGGAATGGAGGGGATGCACCAAGGACACTCTATTCCTGCATGCCAACATATGTGTGTGCATATAAGAGAAAATAAGTGATGTAGAGACGATGCCACTGGAGCACAGGAAATGTTTTGCAGTACCTGCAACTATTTGGTACTGACTGGAGTTGCAGGCAGAGTTTATCTCCATTTACAGAAGTCTTTTCACCTCAAAAATTACCAATCCTTCTTTTCATGCACAGTCACAGGCCCTATGTACTCTGGTTCAGAAGGGYGTCTGGTCACGTGCTACAGCCATTTGTAGCATCACATGTATGCAAGCCCCAGCCTACGGTCTGTGCTGCAATACTATTCCGTATTACCCGTCACCACACCTCCTTCCCACTGCTCAGCTATGTATACCTTCATTTATGAAGCATGATGTGGGATGTGGATTTGTATCCCGAGACAAATGTGTTGAAGGTCTCCATGTGTACTTACCACTTGCCATCCACTTACCACTAATTCAGGTGAGCAGGGAATCACATAATTTGATTCCCAATATGACCAGCACTTCCAGGCTATGTTGGGGTTGTACTTCCGAGCACTTGTTTGCAGAGCCTTGCACAGTGTTCAGGACCCCAGGCAGGGCCACAGAGCATGAGCCAGTGGCTCCCCGCGTGCAAGGGGACTGGATGTGCGATGTTGAGTCATCTGCACACATGCCAACGGATGGATAGTGCACCCCAGTCTGTCTGGCAGCGGGGTGCAGCAGCTGCCGGCCAGGGAGGATCTCTTATGAGTGGGTACCTGAACCTATCCCCAGGGGCTCATGCCTCAACACATCACTGACTGCCAATACAAAAGTAGCTTGCCATCTTTTCCCACTATCAATCAGCTGTCCTGCTACCATGCAACTTAGTAATGCTTACTAAGCCAAGGTTTCGTCGTGGCTATTTATGGACACACRTGTTTTATCTTAAGTTATTAGGTTATTACTGGCGTTACCAGCTTCGCTGACTATAGATTATTCAAGAAGCTTTATAGACAGTGGCATCTGAATAACTGTTATTTGATGATTTTAAATGCTAGATATGATCAAGTCTTAATATCATGATGATGATGATAGAGATATGTTATTGTTCAGTGCGTTATAATTTAAGTAACAAGATTTCACCTACCCATCTTCTAAACACTTTTGAAATAGAAATATTGACAGAAAGATAACTATTCTCAAATACCACAAATTTACCCAAAGTATCTGTGTACAGTTTACATTTAATTTCACAATCAACTGCAAGTTGACTCCAAATCAATGATCTGATTCTTTTTCTACCTGTGTTTGCAGAAGCCATATGAACAAGTGGCTAAAGGAGATAAGGATGTATTAATGACATTTTACAAGTCCCCGGTGAGAATTTMTCTCAAATGCTGTGTACCTCTTTGATGTTCCCTTTATATGAAGGAGCTTGAGATGGTACCCGCAACTGAACAGAGTCAGATTCTGTGGCCCTAGAAGTACCTTTCCAGTCCTGTTGTCCTGTGTGCCAACTGGCATGTGAGAATGAGCTGAATTGATTTATTTTTCGCGACTATTCAAATMATTCCAAAAGCACAACCTCGCTTTAAAGCATACAGTAGTCTAGATTTAGCTGCAACTATAGGACATCTCATTTGGGTTAAAATTACTGATTGGGATGCAGGCAAGGGCACAGCTGGGTTTCTGGAGTCCGACTCACTAGCATTTGAAAATGCATTGCCGTTGTGTCTCGGTGACGTGATTTCTCAGCTCCATTGAATCACAGGGAGTTTTACCACTAGTTTTAGTGGTGAAAGATCATCACCTCCAGAATTAGTTGAAATCAGTGTAATTATCCATATTTTCAATGATATCGCTAAGATCAGAATCTGGCCCTTGTTTTCTTTCTGGGGAAACTAACAGATTTAGGAGCAGAATCTTAAATTCTTCTAAAAGTTTGTGAAACTCCTATCTCCAGGGCCTTGTCTTCAGCACCACCCACTGCTCTGTTTAGCATCCCAGCTCTCCCAATGAGGATTTCACCTCCAAGCCCACTGCCCCAGATCCTCCCCTGAAAGGGCTACCCCCATCCAGGACTGAGTCCATGCAGTGACCCAGGGTGGAGCGAGTTGCCTTGTGCTGGCTGGTCCGTGATAACCCTCCACCGCTGCATATCAAAGGCATCTGTTCCCATCAGCRTGCTGAGAGAGGCAGCAGCTTTTGCAAAGCAGCAAAGCAGCTAATGAGGGGCAGCTTGCAAGGCATGGGAGACACAGGCTCCCAAGGACCCCAGAAACATAGGACCCAATATAACCACCTGAAGTTGCTTCTGCCTGGTTTTTCTCTTTTGAGAGCTCTTGGGGGGTGTGTTTGTAGCGTATAACCTTAAGCATCTCACACAGTGCCCATGTTACAGTACCAGCTATCTTGGTCATATAGGCAATGGCTCCTCCGGCACACCTAGGGTAGGCTACAGCCATCCTCCAGGGAGCCTTCCCTCCTCGGTGACTGTGCAGGAGAGCCTGCCTGCCTTGCTTCACCACCTGCACTGYGTGCCTCAGATTGCGTTCTGCATGTACCCACGCACACACGCACAGCCCTTCTCCCCTTTCACCTCCTCCCTTCGGGTCCAAATGCATCCATGAGTCACTACTGGAAGTGCACCTGATGATCTCAGAGCCACAGCACCAAACAAGAAGCATCACAAAGTACCCTCATGTGAGAGCTGGGGACCAAGCCAGCTAAAGCCTAACTGGTCAGATATTCATATATGGGGTTTTATCCATTCTCACAGTGTTTTCCAAGCAATAGTAGTTCTTTGCTGTATGAGTTTGACAGACATTCAGATTTTGAAGTGGTACATAAAAATTTACATCTGTGATGTTGTGTGATGTGTCTGAGTGAGCAAAATGCAAATAACTGAATCGTCATAAGAGAGATGGAGTGGGTATTTATAGTTTAAAGGTTGCTTTTAATCTACAGATGTATCTGACATTGATTGGAATAGAGAAGTGTAATATGATCACAGACCAGGAGCATGAACTTCTGCTATTGGTGCTGTTCGTGCACCATTAAAAGGGACAGAGAAACTCAGTCATTAAGAAAAAATTAAACTGTCATAAATACCAACAATATTTCAGTGTCCATGTATAGATGCATGTAGATGCATTTAAATTGGCAGTAGCAGATGCTCCATTTGCAAGGAATAGTCATACTGGGCCTCACACATCAGTGAATTTTGTGTGAAGTTTATGTAAGAAACTAGATCCATCTCACACCACTGAAAACGCACAGTAAGTCTCACTGTACTCTGGTTTCACATCTCTGTGGTCAGGATTTTCTTCAACGCTTTCTGAGGCAGAAAAGCATTTCTTTCTATTTGTATACATTTTAAAGTAATGCTAGAAATTATTTTTAATAATACAAATACTACCCTGTATGGGAGCAGAGCTCTCATGATGCAGTTGAGGGCACTAAATCCTATTTTCTACCGAGATGAACAGGTTTTGCAGGCTGAACGTGCCTGAAGGCAGCTGTACTCTACACACCCAATTTTTTACAAAACACAGCAAGACAGGTTCATGTCTGGTGTAATCTCTTTGCCTCCAGAACATTTCCATCTTGGCAAATTGGTCTTAGAAGAAAGCAGTATGCTGCAGCTTTCCACTCGGGGGCCAGTTTTTCTTCTATTTTCCCTAGACCGCATCAGCTTCCTGAGCTCGGCCCTTTTCTTCAGATGGGCAGGACATTCTACAAGGTCAACTTTGAGCAGTCCAAGCAAGAAAAATAACAGAAATCTTCCCTCAGTGGAGAACGGGTGCGAAAATCAGAGACAGGCAGGACATCATGGTACAGACCTCATTAACAGGCCCTGTATGGAAGTGGGTTTGACTGGAATCTCACCAAACAGTCCTTTTCTTTGCGGCTTGGAGCTCCCACGCCTTTCCACTCGTGCAGGCAATCTCTTGTGCATTACAGGATGGCGTGAGCCAGACCTGGAGCCTCAYGCTACTTTAATGTGGCGGCTTCAGGTTTGGATTCAGTTTGGGATTTGGAGCATTAGGAGTTCATCCACATGAAAACACAGCCGAGTTCGCTGCTGCTTCCCTGTGTCACGGCAGCCCTCGTTCGCGGCTGTGCATCCACCTCGCTTCTGCTACACCCCTGCGAACCGTGCCTCGCCACAGGAAACGAGCTGATCCAGTTAAAATTCTCCTCTCTCCCTGTCAACACACAGAAATGAAGACAGAAACTGCTGCCTCCGTGTTGCTCAATGCACCGGGCGTTTGAAAGGGCTTTTAGGTGAACGTGGAGCCAWAGTGTCTGTCTCCACCCACTCTCCTTTTGCCAAAGAGGCAAGAGGGGAAAAAAAATATATATAGCCCCCGTCATTGTTCTCTGATTTCAGTGGGTTGCTGGATGTGTGTGCGTGCGTCTAGCAGAGTTTCTGCTATAAAACACCTCCCTGTTTTGGAGGGGAAGAGGTTCTTTTCTGTGTGCACAATTGACTCAGAGACTTGTTTGTCCTGCAGGAAGAGTTGCAGGATTAACTTTGAATACTTTGATATTCAGCGATGAAAAAGCACACGCCGACATGGGGATTTGGGGAGGCTCAGTGTGTCCTTCTTCCTTGCTTTTTACGCACCTAGAAGCTGGGCATGATTGACAGATTGCAACTTCAGTCCTGGAAATAGTCTCTTGAGGCTTAATCCAAAGAGCAACAAAGGCATCATGAAACCTGGTCCTGCTCTACTGAAAAATCAAGCAGCCGGCTGCAGGCGTGAAATTCACAGTGCCAAGTTAGACTCCAATGACCAAATTCACAGTTGCGAAAGGCTTCGGTGCAGTCAGCTGGAGCTGCCAAAGACAGAGGCACATGTAAAGCAGTGTCCTTCCCCCAGGCAGCCAGAAGGTGCATCTCTCAGGTGGCAGCTCAACCTCCTGTATCAGTGCCTGATTTGGGAATGAGGCAGAGTGACTTGGCCGGTGTACACACGTCTCTTTTTGATGACGAGAAAGGAGGAGGAAATGCAGATAGCACCAGCCTAGCGTTCATTCAGGAAGAGAAAGACCTAGACACCAGAGCTTGCTCAACCTGAGAAGATTCAGATTCACAGCTCCAACCCGGTGTAAGCTCTCTGGGGCATCTAAAGCATCTCAGGGGAGTATGACCTGAACACTAATTAAGCTCTGTAAGAGGCTGCATAGTGTACTAACTTGGATATTATCCCTAACCTCCAGTTTGTAACCCATAAGTACTTAGGCATGCTTTCTGCCCACATTCAGAAATTACAGATCAAAGCTGTGGTTCTCAGACTGCCCAGCACAAAACCAAATCTCTTCAGGAGGCTTGATGAGAGATGGAGTTGTCATGGGCAAAGGATACAATGGCATTTCACTCAAGAAGTTGATAAAAACATTTGTCTGTAAATCTTCACGCTGGCATTTCTGATACAAATAAGTTACAATAATTACAGATAAAGTATTTCATCTTGGAACCAAAGAAAGAAACAAATCTGAAAGGCAGCTGTTGCCTGTTGCTCTGCAAAATGAGTGTGGTTGCTACAGAATTTCTTCTCTAAACCTTCCAGCAGGACATCCACACCTCCATACATGCATGGCATGAAACACCCCGGTGAAAGCATTGCCTCTGTAGAGGAGCAGGGCAGATATGATTTTCTCTTTGAGAGTCTCAGAAGAAATATAATATATACCAATCATAGAACTGTGATTTTTACTACTTATTTACCCCTTTTTTTCAGTAATTCCCTCAGGTTGGCTTTCAAAGTCAAGAAGTATCTAACACTCCATCCTTAGGAAGTGCCTTTCTGTTCTTCAAGACACTGAAGGAAAATAATGTTCCTCCAGCTGCCAAACTCATGGAAAATACAGAACTGATCCTATCTCAAAATGAGTTTCATTTCAAAGAAAGTAATCAGTGTAATGCCAAAAAAGAGCAAATCCTGAAATTTTTTGTAAGTTACTTACATTAGACCCAGTTAAGAGGTTAATGGCATAATTACCTACAACGAGGCAGGTATGCTGCAGCATCTTACATTTCATGAGTAAACTGGGGTTTATATCCTTCTGTAAGCTCCCCATAGCTGAGACATGAAAAGGTCTGAGCGTTGCAAGACTAAGGCAGCACTGCTGTCCTATCAAGGTCTGGTGTCACTATCAAGTCTGGTGACTTTAAGGGCAATGGGAAATGAGACTGACTTTAGCTAAACTTCAGTGACATCAGCTGATGGTTTACCTGCCTAATTTTAGAATATGAAACATTTCCAATGAGCTAGCATTGATAGAAAATTGTAGTGTTATTTTAAAGTCTGGTTCGAGTTGCATCATTCCCATGGAGTCAATATAAAGTCGATAGCTCGCGGTACAGGACGGCCCATCCTGGGTTTGACCGTAGTGATATTCAGAAGTTTGTCCTGCTGAGGGCTGTCTTCCTCTGAGGAAAGCTGTGCATTCGCCTTCAAAATATAAATGTTATTGGGAAAGTGAAGGAATGTCATCTGATTTAAGAAGTTATGGACTAATTAGAGTTGGCAATATTTTTTCATAAGGACTATGCTGGATGAAAAATGCAGATTTGTCAACACTGAAACTTTCCASGAATGTCCCATTTCACCAACTTATTTTCACACACAAACTCAGGAGAAATTCCCTGAAAACTAAAATCTTTTGTTGTAACATTTTCAAAATTAAGGATTCAGTGTTTCTTTACAAAACAAGCTTTTGTTTTGAAATGCTTTTCAACTTCCTTTGAAATAAAATTGAAAACATTTTTTAAAATCTCAATTTCAAAATAAAACTGTTCATTTGGGGATCAAACAGAATATTTCATTTAAGTGGTCAGAAAGGCTTTTTATTCTTTGGAGCTGCTGATGAATCAGAAAAATTCTTTCTTTCCACAACTCTGATATATGCTGTGTTGAAGCTGCTTTGATATTTGATACTTATTACCTTAATCTTATTTGTGCCTTAGCATTACTGGCTATAATGGCTCCATCCTTGCCTGATGTTAGAAGTTTAAATGCTGTGGGCCTGACAGTGCTGGGATGGAAGCCCACTTAGGGATCACAAGTACAGTTGACATAAACCAAGCAATTATGATCAAACTGCTGACCTGGTAGACAAAAAAAGAATAATCATCTTGGTCACTGACAGTCACAAAACATGGGTGTAAATAGAGGATGTAATAACAGTGAATCTTAATTAGAGGAGAATCTGAATGTAGGAGAAAAATCAACTCAAAAGAAATTGAGAGATCTTATGGCATTCAGATTAACTTTGAATCTATATAAAATTATATCTGAGAGCTGATGAACAAGGTGTCATGTTTTAAATAACTAATAAAAGTAGTCTTGAGCCAGAACTGATCTGAATTTAGGTATTTGCTTTTAGCAAATAACATATGTTAGTGCTTTGAATATACTGACTTGCGACTATAGGAAAGCTGCCGTCGTCTGCATTTTATGAGTACATGTCTTTTTTTAATGCAAACACCAGGGAATATTGGTCTTTGTGTGGCTGGTTTTCAATGCATTAAGAAAAATACATTTTTTTGGAAAAGAAAAGGAACGTTTTGCCACCAGAAACCCAAAATTATCACATTAGGACCACCCTGGCTGGCTTCTCTGTGGAGTTCTAGCTTCAAGTAGTATGGATACAGAAAGTTATGTTTAAACTGAGAAGACTATATAGGTTTGTACTGGAGATTTTGTTTCTCTATTTGGCTTTAAAATAGCAGTCGTTATAAAAGTAACTCGTTATCATACAGACTTTACTATTATTGCTTAGGGAAGTATTATCTCCCATTTTCAGAGAGAAAACAGAGTTTGACTCAAGGAGAGAGCAACTTCCCAAAGTCCAAATGTTAGGAAGGGAAACAAAGTCTTTGGACCTCCAGCGTGCTGTGACAGCCACAAGCCTTTTCTCCCTGGCAAGGGCTGTTGCAGGCATTGGAGCTGGAAATCTGCCCTTTTCTCTTGATTTTTGTCTGTGGGCAGGACAAGGGCAGGGCAACCCACGAGAGTGACCAGCCATGAAATTCCTATGCAGTTCTAGGTTTGGATCTCAAAGCTGCCCTCACTAAGCTTCACAATTTGGATTCAAGCATTTATTTCAGGACTATTTATACTTACACAACGAAATCTGAACACATACCAGCTGAGCCTTTGAACTGTATGCCTTCTTCTTAGTGGTCTACTAATCTTTCCATGGTAAATATGTTAGATACAGTGATCACTGTTAGAGTGGGTTCAGCCAATTCCACAYGGAAAATACCTTGAGATATTGAGAAGTGCAATGACTAACTTCAGCAGGACACATTTTTGGAAATGGGCTTTAATTCTAGCTACAAGGACAGCATGAGCCTGTGTTTCAAGTGGTACAAATGGTGGGGTCAGGTCCCCAGGCCAGAATGTCAAGGTCAGATATCTACATACTAGTTCATACAGGCAACTGAACAAATGGTCTCAGACCAAACATCCACAAGGGACCCAGAGGATCTGAAAGAAGGAGAATTTTCTTCAGTTTACTCCTACTTGTGTTCGGTTTCACTACTCAGATGGCCATAACAACCTTCTCTCCATCTCCTTGTCAGGAGATACGTTTATGCTCTGAAGTTCTGCTAAAATGCTTTGGTTTGCCATGGGGGGCTCACAAGAGGCTCAGCTCCTTCTGAAGAAAGGGCCATATTTCAGATGCGTCTTCATCCCACATCTCCACACTGCTCCATCCAAGCGTGGAAACATCCCGCATTGCTCTGTTCATGCATGAGCTTTTAGAACTGCTACAGCATGCTCGGGTGTGTGCTTCAGAATACCCAAACACGTCAGGGAAGAAGAGCTGGTGGGTCATCTAGGTCACCCTCTGCCAATGCAGGAGTTTTCCCTGATACGTTGTCCCCATAGAGTAGACAGCTCTGATCAGATGCTCTGGGGGAATGAAGAGGGTTAGATGAAAGGCGCCTAATTCGGAAATCCTGTCGAATTCCTCCCCATTGCTGTGAATACTGCCTGTTTCAAGTTATCTGGTAAATATTTTTGTCATCATGACTAGTGACCTGCCAGAAAAAAAGGAAAAAGACATATAAAATGGAGCTGCATTCAGGGGTAGGTGGCCATGCCCTGCCCCTCCAATTTCCTCACAGGCACACTGCAATGGCTCTCCTTTGAGAAGAAGCTCTTTGAAACGTCACATTCCAAATCTGCCATTTTCCTTACAGTATTGCTTATACAGTGGTTATCTGGAAATGGTCTAAAGTTTTACTTCTGCCCCAAAAAAATAACCCAGGCTTTATTTTTAATGTATCTTTTGATCAAGAAGGTAACCAGTACCATTAGCAGAAAAGCAGTTTAGTTAGATGGTAGCTGTTTGAAAACAAAATTCTGCCTGAGTTTTTCCTGGGCAAAACCAGATCATACAAAAAGGAGTCCGTACACCTGGCACAGCTTTCCCATGTAGAGCCTTCAAAGTCCTTACAGAGGATACAACTACTAGTCCCTTTTACAGCACTAAACATTGAGACACAAAGGGACTCGTCCAAGCTGAAAATGAACCCCAGCTTTACTGCGAGCCAGGCCACCGAGCAATCTGCCGTCCTTCTCTGCCCCACCTGCAAGAGGGAGGAAGGTGAGGAAATAGTCGTTTTCCCTCTGTCACATCCAAGAGTTAAGTTCTGCTCACTCTGATCTCTGGACATTAAGACTCATTCATGTCCATGTGGAGTCACTGCTTATCTTCTGCAGGGCTGCGTGGCCCATGGTCCTTTTGGAAGAGCCTGCTTTGTTACTCACTTTTTTTTTTTTTTAAATCTGTCCCTCTTTTCTTTTTCCTCCTGGATTTTGCAGCAATAGTTGAGCCCCTTTGGTTTGTCTCTGAGGAGGGGAAACTCCTGACTGATAATTACCTTGCATGCCATTTAATGAAATTGAAGGAGCACAGTAACATCCATAATCTAACTCTTCTAGCTTGTTAAGCCCCAGTTCTGCATATTTCCAAGTGTTAATATTCAGACATAAATGGAAAAAGGTTAAAAGGATTCAGTGAATTTGTAACAAACGTGCCCTTTGTATATATGAATGCTGAGTCGTCTCTGCTGGACATGGTGTATTGGTTAATCTTGCTATGAATACCAAAATTACCTCCTTGTTAACAGGACTCATTGCTGTTATTACTGTAGCCCCGTGGAAAGGGCATTGACTTGGGTGCTAAGAGACTTAGTTTCTCATCACATCGCTGCTACTGTCCTGCCATTTGTCCTAGGACAAATTCCTGCATCTATTTATTCCTCTGTTTCCTCTCCTATCTTGTGCTGTCTTGTGTACCTAGAGATGAAGCTCTTTGGGACAGAGAACTCCTTATATACTCAGTGTCAAGTACAAGGGACCCTGATCTCAACTGATGTCTTAATGAAGTAGCAACAAATGCCAACCAGTTAAATGTTAAATGAAAAGAAGTTCCATCCAAAATTAATGAACATACTCAAAACTGAGCATACTCTGTACGAAGTTTAAACCAGCTTGATCGACTACAGTTTTAGCAGTCTTAGGTTATCTGGTGCAGGAGGTGGCACATCTTGCAGCAGCTTCCCCTACATTTTAAATATGGAGGTCTTTAATAAATAAGCATTGAACAAAAACCAGCTGATTCCATGCCTTTTCAGTTTTACCCTCCTTCCAGTCGTCCTGCTTTCATCTTGTCACTTTCCATGCACAGCAGATTTTTGCACTGAAAACGAAAACTGAAAACTCAAAAGGAGAAGTTATCATGGGGGAAGACTGAGAGATGATCAGAGAGTTCTGCAGCTGTAGTGAGAGAAAGAGCGAACAACAAGAAAAGAAAAAAAGGTGGGGAGCAGAGGAGAAGAGAGGCAGCACTTTATTTATTAAGTGCCATCAATGTTTAAGGCATAAGGCAGAAATTCCTGAACCAAGCAATCCATAGTTTAAGTGTTAAATTGTACCTTTAAGTGGAAAAAACCCACACTGAGGCCAAGAAACCACTTACTGAGATTTCTCAGAACATTTTCCAGCGACGCTGGGGTCTGCCTTGCTCCCACCACTCCGGTGGAAATAGAGGGCGTCTCCATAAATCACATCTCCCTTAGAGGCCAGTGTCACCCACACGGATATCCTCTGCTCCCTCCATGACTGCTGCTTCACCACCAGAGCTGTGTCTTTGCAGTACTCCACGCTCTCAGGCAAGAGAAATGGGGCAGGGCAAGACACTGCCAACCTAGCTAAGAAGTGAAACCATAAAAGCATTTCCCCCTCATGAAAAGGACCACAGCTGGTGGGTAGCGGATAACGTGAGCATAAGGACTATTAAGGAGTTCCCATCATCCGCGGCTAAGCTGCCCTCTCTCCAGCTGGATCTGTTACGTTGCTGTACACCTTTTCATCAGAAGATACCCACTGTTTTCTGCAACGTTGACGCTTGAAGATTATTACTCTTAGTTGTTTTGGTTTTTTTCATGTTTATGTGCCTGTAGCTGATGAAGTTTGGTCACTGCTGACTGGACCTCAAATATCTATGGCAAATTACAGCATGCACCTGTCCTGGCTAACACAGGGCGATGGCCTTTAGATCGTTTGAACCYTTCGTGATCCCATCCTAGCGTGCCTGGATACCGAAGGGTTTCTCTGAAGTGCAACAACTTATGCGGTGGGACAAAAGTGTAAGAAAGACCTTGCATTCCTGCCCTAAGGCCTGATCCACCTCACGAAGGTACAGCTTTACCGCGGCATCAAGCTGCTCTGTACTAATACCTTGACATCTACAAAAACAGAAACAACAACAACAAACAGGGAAAGAGTTATGGGTAACCCTCTCACTAAGGATGTGGGGTGGAAACGTGACATGTAAAACCCTCTGAAGCATTCCCGATGTCATTCTCGAGTGTGGAGGCCCTGTGAGGCACACAACCTTAGCCTCTCGCTCTCTCCCTCCTCAGCACTTGTGCATGCTCTTTGGTATTTTGCCTGTGTTTGTAATGAAAAACTGACTTTTGTCATCATCTAAAAGCACTATCATCCATTGGAAACAGAGGGAGAAAAGAAAAACACGACCCCGTAAGCTGAGAAAGCTGCAGAAAGGTAGTGAGTCCTCCCAACGGAGCTCTTGGAAGCCTGTTCTCCTACCACAGAAAGCAGATAAAATCTAGCTGAGGACAATCATATTTGGCCTAATATGACCCCTACATTTAGAGTAAGATTCAGAAAGAAATATGTGGCCTTGCAAGCACAGAAAGGTATTAAGGCATCCACCCTAGAAAGGGCCATCAAGCTAAAAAGGCTGCTGATTGGAGGTGTTTGTTTTCTCTACCCATATTTTTCATACCAGAAAATGTAAGACTTTTTGTTGCCTTTTCAGAAAATACCAAGGTTATAATGTCTACCATGCCAGAGTATGAAACAAAAAGAAAATAAGAATTCGCTTCTGGTTTACAGCTGTTGTCCCAATAGTTGTATATGCACCAATAAAGTATCACAATGGTCCAGAGAGACTTACTTGCCAAGCCACAAGCACATCATGCTCCAGAAATAAACAAGGGCCAAAAGAAGAAAAGTCAGTCCTGTTGGAACTATGTTAAAAAAGCCTCCTTCACTTGGTTTGAAACCACGTACGCTCTTGCCAATCTTGCGATACCATAAAAAGCTAGTCTTCCACCCCCAAACTGTGAAATGAAATATATATGAACTAGGTATTTTTATTTGCCTTCTACAAGCCCCAAAGGTTCAAATGTACAATCTTCTCCCTGCCATCACGAGGGCCTAGCACATTTCTTTTTAAACAAAAGCTGAGATTATCATGTAATTAAGTGGCTCTAGGCACTGAGCCTTAAAAAAATACCCTTTAGAGGATCACTTTCAAACGATGAAAGATGGTAACGCTGTAGTGAGAGAGCCGACAGAGAAAAGTGTGGCAAGGAGATGCGTGTGAAGGCTAAGGTGAGAGTGGCTGAGCAGGGCTGGTGAGAGTCTCAGCTAACCCACGGCAAGCGGGGTCTGTCCCGGGAGCCCCAGGAAGAGAGCGGCAAATACACGAACCTCCAGCCTTGGCGTTTGGCTGCAGCTCTGCTGTGCTTGATCTGTAATTCCTCTGGGAAATCCCACTGAGATTTTTGGCTGGGGCTTTGGAACAACTGGAGAGGAAACTTCATCGAGCCCTCCGCCTGTTTGGAGAGCACTTTATAAGTTTATGCTATGCTGACTGAACACTTCTGCAGTGCAAACACCAGCCATTAGACTTCTAGCTTATAGGCACGGCAGTCAAGGTTTGCAGAAGGGCTGCCAGTAAAAGACAGTCCGGTGAGCTGGGGTGCAAGGCAGCTCTTCTTGGCACAAGCTTTTGCGGATCTTATTCTTTCGGTCTGCAGCTGCGAGTTGCGGTAGTTCCCCGATGGGTAGATGGAATCTGTTGTTTTCTCTCAAGAGAGTTACTAATCTTTTCAGCTACATAAATACACTTCTATTATTGTCTGAGTAAATTGCCTTAGAAAACTGTTTCTTCAGGAAAAAAAAGCTGAAATTTCTTAAAAGGAAAATGTCAGTATATTTTTCATAATTATTCCAGTACTTTTTTCTACCATTGTTTACGGTAAAATCTTGATAGTTAGGAACAAGCATATAAACTGACATTATCATACCTGCTTAAGAATCTGATCTTACCCAATCCCAAATAAAAAGCACCTGAGACTTGTGCCTCTCAATCTCCCTTGCTCCTCTGCAAATCTCACCTAGATTTCTTCCCAGCCTGCCAACATTCGTTTGTTGTTACAACATTTCTCTTGGATGGTGAAGAGTTCTGAAAAGAAAAAGATTATACAACCCCACCGTCGGCATCGCACTTCAGTGCTCACATCCAGCCCTTCCCAGAAAGATTCCAGTTCAGCAAGATACTTATCCAAATGCTTAATTCTGCACACAGCAGTCGGCACTCGCTCTGCCCCCTCCAGCATTAAGATGCACCAAGGGGTTTGCTCTGGCAGTCGGAGAAACGAGGCAGTGTTTAACAGATCCGGATATCAAGTGGTCTGAACCCCCTGAAAATGAGGGCAGAAGCCAGAAGAGGGATCTGCTCTGTTTTATACACAGCATTAGGTGTTTGTAACAATATTACTGGAATTAATAACTCTTTCGATACTTAAAACTAGACACCCTTTTGAATAATTTCTTTTGTAAAGAGCAAAGAAACTATACAACAGGCACTATCTAGATGTAATTTCCAAACAAATCTGCACTGTGATTTCACCAGGAGGTCTGTAAGTGGAAGGCAAACACGTCCAGAGCAGAGTTGTTGAGATGCCTATGGATGTCTGTCAAATCTGCCTTTATGTTATAATAAAATATTCGGTTAGAAAAGAACCCATGCCTAAGCAGAGTGCACTGGAGAAACCGTAGGCAAATCTGTACCTTATTCGTATTATTAATTTTAGTATCTGGACTTATACCTGAGGAATAATATGGGCACTTAATGAACACAGTGAACAGATGCAGTTTGGATCGATTCTCGACAGGTACATTTATTTTTTTTGAGAAGGCTAACAACATCTTAACAGCGATTCGCATGGAAAATTCCTACCTCTAGCTGCAGTTATTAAAATCATAATAGTGGAAGAGACTGCAATAATTTTTGAGTCTGATCCTGAAATTACCTGCCCAAACAGCAATTTTACATACCAGATCCCATTTACATCCGCAGGACCAGGAACTTGCACACAATTCCCAAGAAGCTCATATATTTGCAAAATTGCAGTGGGATGTGAACATTTTGACCAGTCTGTGGGCCTGCTTATGCTGCAGCCCTGAAGATTTTGTCACAAGTCTTGGGATAGTTTGCCCCATCAAAATCCCAGCTCCTGGCAGAAGCGGTCTGGCAGAATATCAGCTTTCCTTTGTTTGCTTTTTGAAGCCTCAAATCTTCTTGGTTATAGAGAAGCTCAGCCATATAACCTTCTAGAGGCTTAAAAATCGGATAAAATCAAGTCCCTGTTTCCTAGATCTAAAAATCTCCTGATTTTTAAGCCAAGCTCAGTGCTGGTTTTTAAATAACTGGGACCACAATACCAATTGAGGGGTTCCCAGCACCACCAGCAGCACATCTCTCCTGGCTTCCAGTGGTAGCAGGTCTGGCCTGATGTCAGTGATTTATTCATCACGGAGTTTGTCAAAAATATGTTTCAGCTGCCAGCGTTAGCAAGAGGCAAGGGGGAGAGAAGCAGGTGTTATAACAGAGAGGACTGTGCCTATTTACTTTATAATCAAATGTTTTTACTTTATAGTTTTAAATTTCACATAAAGCTGTCCCAAAGCCGTTTAGTAAATAACAGAGGGAGCGGCGGCGCTGGGGCAGGCGGCAGCTGCTATCGCAACAGCAGCTTCTGACTAGAGGCTACTGTGCAGAGCCCTGCTTTTCTGCGGCTACCGGGACCTGTCAACTTTTGATCTGCAGCGTAAGGGAACCACTATTGCCCTGCTGAACTAATAAAAGGAAAATGTTAAAAAATAAAGGCCGTGATTACTTTCCCCAGTCAGCATTTCATTGCGGTAAAATGTGTCTGGGAGGGCCGGGGGGTCAGAGCCTCGGCGATCCTGTGCACGCTTGCACGTGCCCCCCGGGTTTCTCCCCGGGCTTTGCTGGGCACCCCGAGTGCGGATGGAGGAGCCTGACGCCTTTTCATTGCAAACGCTGCAGCCCAGCGCTCGGCAGCCTCCGGAGGCTGCTGACCCGCCGTGCCCGTGGGAGCTTTTGCCCCATCGGAAACACGGGGTTCACAGAGGGGGAGATGATTTCCCAGCTGGTGCAAGCCCAAAAAGACATCGGCGCAGAGGCATTGCAGGGGTATTGCGAGCCTCCTGCACTCCTTCTGCTGGGGCTCGGCACTTTCTGGGTGTTCCCTCCCACTCCCAAAAGGAAAAGAAAACTTCTGCCATGATCACGGGTATTTCTTCCTCCTGCTCGTGCCAATTATTGCACCTTTTTAGTCAGGGTTTAAGACAGCGAAGTGACTCCAAGGTGCGCGGTGCGTGCAAGAGGAGGGGGCCCCGGTCCCCTCTGTGGGAAGGGCACGGGGGCAGGACCAGCAAAAGCGACGCAAGATTGAGCCCTCCTGACTTTCTTCCAGAAAAAATACTTGCAGAGAAACCTGGAATTATATATAAGTAAAGTTGCCTTTTGATATTACCACGTAATTTCCACTTCTGGCAAAGAGATTTTTGCCCAGGCTAATTTGGAGACATTTCCCTTCACCACATTGGCACCGCCGTGTCATGTTTGATAGAAGTCTCATTCATYGGAGGAGTCGGGGCAACCCGCTCGCCTCTCGCTCCTGCAAACAGGGCTGTTTGTTGAGTCGCTTGAAAGACTGTGCGAACAGATAAACATGCTACACATGAAGTACATTAGGTGGAGGTGAAATACAGATGATTATATTTAAGGGCTTACAATAGTCGTTAAGAGCTTCTAACCACAGGCCCTGGCAGGGCTGGTCCTCAGCTTGCAGTGCATGTCTTGGCTACATCCTCAACCGACTTTCTGTTTCTCCCCCTTGAAACAGGGCCAATCTTGTCAGTCTGGTGGCAATAAAAAAAAAAAAAAAGAAAAAAAAATCAACTCTGTTAATAGGATTATAAGATTTGGGGAATATAATGTTGTTGCAGATCATTTATTTTGAAAGCTGATTTCGTTTTAGTGAAAACAAGCTCAGCCCTGCACACTGGGGGTTTGCAGCCATTATGCCAAACACAATCATTGCTGGTTTGAAAGATGTGATTGCTTTTTAATGTGGAAATTTCACAAGGTTACAAAAGAGGAAAAAATTAAACTCCTTTCTTATAACAAAGTCACTCTGGGATATGCGCTACAATGCCCTGACAATGTCCAGATACTCTGACCGCATTACACATCAGAAAGGTGGATGAGTGTGATTTACACCATTTCGCAATTGGGTTTTTTTCACGCAGCTGAAAAAGCCGAAGAGTTTTGAGCAAAAATAAAAACAGTGCTTTGTAAAATGCATTCGGAATTGCACAAACACAGCCCAGGGGTCAAGGAAGTAGAGGGTGGATGAGGAAAGAGTCCAGAGGGATAAATGAGGGGATAACGTGATCTCCCCCTCCGTGCCTGATAGCTCTGGACCCACGGTGGCAGCCCACTCGGTGTATTGAAAACTAAGCTCCTCCTCAGCGCAGCAGACAATCTTTATATTTGTTAGACAACAGAATAAAAAACGATAATCAGCATCCCTGGCCTTTTCAATAGCAACCTCCCAAAGGGCTTAAATATATTCTAGAAATAATGGCTAAGCCCCATTTTCCTGGGTGTTAGAAGACGTTCTGTCACCATCTCAGAAGAACCATTGTTGTGACAAAAACCTCATGGCAGAGCCTGGCCGGGGCTGAGCAGGGAAACAGGCACTAGCAGGAACGTCCCAGTCAGAGGAATTCATCGGGAGGGACCAAAAGGAATGAATTTTTCCAATGTGCTCTGGAAAGAGTGATGAAGGGGGGAACGAGGCTGCCCCTTTCTGAGGTGGGGGGGGCAGTACAGACCTGGGGGCTCTCTGCTCCTTTGTAGTGAAGACGCTGCTTTTGATCTACAGTGCGGGGAGAGCTCTCCCCAAAGGCAGGGGTGAGGGAGGGGGTAGATCTGGAGGGAGACACAAAGGATGGAGCTGAAGCGCTGCCTCGTAACTGGGGATTGAAATGACATGTGCACCACGGAACCTTTTTCTTTTCAAAGCAATTTGCTATCATTATATTGCCCGTGCATTTCCAATACATGTCAGCCTGTTCTCTTTTAACTTGGCGGGAGGGGAAGGTGCTTTTATGGCAGGGCTCCTTGCAGAAGCTCGCCAGACATTGCTATTATTACATCTGCCGGGCATAGCACAGAATGATGCATGTTCATTAAAGGAATGGGGTTAGAGTAAGGCAAATTCGTTCAGTCCCTGTTACAGAATGCTTGAGTGGGCCTAGAGGTTTTCATATACAGAAATATTCCAAATTTTGAAAGTAAGATGGTTTCTAACCCTGTAACTTCAATTCAGCTTCTGGATGGCATTACTGAAATCATTTAGCTTTGTTTGCCTGGATCCTGTCAGTGGTGAAAATCCAGGAAACTGCAACATTGATTAAGGATTTCATAAAGTTGTAAATGACATGATTCCCGTTAACTATTTCTATTAGGATTCCTCTTCTGCTTTAACTCATGTGCTTCTCTAATTGTTGGGGGACAGCGTGTGGTTATATATCTGCGCCTGTGGGAGGAGAGGTGGGGCAAGGTTTGAAACAAAAATTCAGATTTCACTTCTTCAACCAGCTGCTCTCCCAATTACGTGCCAAAGAACGGGGTTGATAATCGCTCCRTGTGGCACCGTGCCTGCAGCATGCAGAGGTTAATTTAGTCTCTGTTTCTGCATTTCCAGCTATTAGTACAAGGAAAACTACGCAGAGCAGAACAATGTAATTTGGGTTCCCTCATCTATTTTACCCTGGTGTTGGTTCAACCCCAAACTGCCTGAGAATGACCAGGCCCTTCCTCCATACTTCTTTTCCTTCTGTTCTTGCATGGGAGGCTGGTAGCTGGAAAGGCCTTTTTGGAGGGAGAACAGCCAAAACCAGCCACCTCTGGCTGTTTAGCTTCGGAGTCAGGATTCCTAACGGTGCAGAGAGGCTCTGCAAATTCTTTRGTTTCTTCTGCAGAATTGTGATGACATCAGTCATCCCCCCCAAAGATGGCAATGACCACAGGAGAGTAGAGCAGAAGTCCCATCCACTCAGACCCATGACCAGCAAGAAGAATGAAGCACCAAAAAACTACGTGGGGACTTCACAATGCAAATACTTGAAACTGCCCTGCAAAACATGGTGAAGGAGCTGGTTTCAGCAAGAAACAGCAACAATAGCATGCCACCGATTTACGTCTGCCCTTTTGTCTCTTGGAGCCACTGATGAGGTGCTCCAAGAGGAAGGTGATGCTACTGGGTCCCAGGTGGCGATGCCTGCGATGCCTCTCTCCGTGCTCATAAAGTGCTTTAGAAGGACTTGTGCAGCTGGGCCAAGAGTTGGGTTTGGGAGATAGAGGACCAGAATTCGCCCCGTGGTTCGGCGTGGTCTCTCAAAGGAGTGTCGAACCGTGAGGAGTCTCTCTCTTGCTCGCTCTCTTTTTTTTGCACAGAAGCCCGACTAACAAAATGAAAAGCGCAGCTTGAAACGAGCCCACTGCACACAGGTTTTCTCCTGGCATGACAGGCTATCGCAGCCTTAATGGTAGGCTGCTAGACTAGAAGCAGTCTTTCATTGAGTTTGTCTTACTGAGAGGAAAAACTGCTTTGTGTAATAACTTTATGGTAAATGTTGGCAAAAGATTTGCACTGCATACTGAAAGAGAGACATTTCTGACCACAGCTCATGAACCGCATTTATTTACTCTGGCATTTGTCCATTATTTGTTCATAGGCTTTCTGTCTCTGCTAAATGTGTTCCAATTTTGGGAGCTAAATCATTGCCAGTAGTTTCCAGGACATTCCGCTAGGCTAAGCAAAATTGCCCTAAGCAGTTGTCAGAAACCACTGGAGTAGTATTTTAAATACAGAGTATTTGAAGAAAATAAAAGATACCAAGCGTCATATCTGTCTGGATCCTGGATCCTGTGTGTTGTAAAGAGTTAGGGAACAGAAGCAGAGGGCTTAAAGTGGTGCCTGTCTTTCCTGAGCCATTTTTCATTATTTAATGAACCAATCTGATTTTAAAATGAGGACAGTAATTAAAAAATGTATGTATTTATTAGCAGCTGTCCAGATAGAAATCATGCTCAAACTTCAGTCTGGAAAATCTTAGTAATTTACTTCTTAATAAAAATGAATTACAATATACAGGAGGAGAGCCATGGCTGTTAAAACTGCCACTCAATTGCAATCGGATGGCTGTACAAAAATGTGTATTTATAGCTTAGGCAGGGTAGAAATATCGGAATTGCTTTTCTGGACCAGCCCCCTGATCCATCTGCTCACTGTCCTCTATCTGATAGAGTTCACAATAACCTGATGTATTACCTGCCCTGACCATGGTCTAATGAAGATTGCAGAATAACCCCTAAGACGGTGAGTGACTGGCTTGAAGTAGGAGTTCCTATATTTTTCTCTAATGTTATTTTTCTTGGCATTAATTATTAAAATTGCAGATAGCCTTATTGTTGAAAAGAAAGCCGAGTGCTTCTTTGGACTTTGTTGAATTCCTGGCCTGCGTGGTATCCTCTGGCAAAGTGGTCCAGAGTCAGCGTGAGCCCTCAGGGAGCAGGAAGCTTGCCTGCTAGTGCTGTGGAATTAGCTGCCTTTCATTTTCATCAAGTGTCCACTTTTTGCTGTGTATGAGAGGGTACACTGATTATTTTCTCACTTCTATCACGTCCCTTTCTTCTTCTCTCCGTTTCAAAGAGAAACAAATCCCAGCTTTCCAGTTTCTCCACCAAAGAGTCAGAGTCATTTCTGAGCTCATTTCCAAACACTCTCTCTTTCTGCAGACAGAACAACCAGTCCCACCTATGCAGTGCCGGGGGAAGTGGTGGTAGTGATCTACGGAACAGCATTCTGCTGTCCTGTTCCTTATCCATCCCATTAAATCCCATCCAGGGTTTTAATCCACAGCTTCACATTAATAGAGCATCCTCAGTGAACTGCCAACTAGGATTCCCCTCTAAATCAGGGCTTAAATTTAGGGCGCTTTGAAAAAAGGGGGGCGTTTCCTTTCAATATGTATATATAAATATTTTATCAACACGGAATTTCAGCTGTCATTTTATTACTCATTAGTCTGTTTGTAACCACATGAACCTCCTCAAAATGCTCTTTTCACACAGTGAAAAAAATAATGCTATAAGTCCTCTGTTTTTCATCACACTGCCCACTTGTATAGTAAGCACAACAGTAATAGTAATATAGGAATAGCAGTCTAGTAAGTAATGACACTGATCCTAATAAATGGAGCATCTCAATGGTAAACCTTTTACTTTGACAAAAGCTAGCCATTTAATCCCTATGTGAGTAATTGTTTATTCACTAGGTATAAAGACTACTTTGCTTCCTATGTTCTAGCCGGTTTTGATTGATGGAAATATTCAGCTTAACTTGCATGATGATTTGTTTTTTTTTCCTTAGCTTCATG
The DNA here is from genome assembly GCA_030449065.1 of Oceanodroma leucorhoa. Taxonomy (NCBI): domain Eukaryota; kingdom Metazoa; phylum Chordata; class Aves; order Procellariiformes; genus Oceanodroma; species Oceanodroma leucorhoa. The sequence goes on from JASVER010000070.1 coordinate 3,996,357, forward strand.
TGTGTATTTTGTTAGAGGCTTACTGGAAGTCTAGAAGGATGGATGTCTGGTTCGCCTCTGTCCACCCCCCTGTGGGCATGGGCAAAGACAGAGAGATTAGGGAGGTACGATTTGGCAAAATCTGCCACATATCTGCTCACATATTCCTGTTACTGTTTAATTTTTACTTGCCATTTGATGAATTTGATGGGTGCAGATAAGATTCCCACTAGTCCATGAATCCCAAATTTTCCCTGTATTTTTAAATCCTGGTAGTCTAAGCACTATCCTAATGCTTTAAATATTATGTCTTCTATCTCCTAGAATTTTTCCTATTCCCATCATTAATAAGGAAATGCAAATGTTATCCTATCACTTGGCAGTCATAGATTTATGCTGTATGGTAATTCATTTGCTTTTAATTTGCCGGTTTGCTTCAGTGACACTTTTGTTTCACATTCTGTAAATTCACATTCTGAAAAGAGGAGGCAGAGAATAGATAACTTTCCATAACCTTATGTAATAAAATTGCTTGTGAGCCCAAGCAATGCTGCAATTCCCTTGAAGCCTTCAAGCTTGTGATATACTCAAATAAAGCATTCTTATTCTCTTTTAGACATTCAGCTACTTGGGCCTGTAAAAAGCTATCTTGACTTCCTAATTTTCCTCTTGCTTGTTCTCAGCTAAAAGGCAGCACCGTTATCATTCATGCATTAGAGTATATTTTCTAACTAAAAAAAAAAAAAAAAAGACTACAGTGGGAAAGCAATAGCATCTGGAAAAATCAAACAACGTGAATTAATACATTTTTTGTGGGCTAGAGGAAGCAATGGAGTCAAGAAAGGCCTTTGGATGTTATGTTTTACAATACCTCTGGAGGCCCAAGCCCCACTGTAGGCTGTTTTCTTCCTGCCTTTGGACAAGCTGAAATTAACTGGTAATAACACACAATTAAAAGCGCATGTGTGTGTCTGTGAGGGTGTGTGTGTCKTTGCTCTAATTCCACTCCTTCTGTGCATTTTAACTTTCAAACTTAGACAGCAGTGAAGAGGAGACAGACAGGTATACATAGCAGCCACATCAAAATCTTGGTGGGGCAGGGGGAACATTTGACACCTCCTTGTTTCAATGCCCCCTGTCTGTTTTTAATTTCACTAAATCGCTCCCGTCTGGGGATTGTATATTTTCAGTGGCCTCTCCCAGCAATGCAGAGGTAGAGCATTAGTCTGCCAAACCCCAGCTATGCTCCAGCGTGGGGCTGCAGCTTTACAGAGGGGAGTCAGCTCTCGGGACCAGCCATTCACCAAACTTAACTCAGGTCTAAAAATGATGCCAAGAAATCTCACTTGCCCTTTTCCCTTTATAGCCATCTTACGAGGGAAGAGGTGGACAACCTGAGTAACAAATTATCTAACAGACTTTTTACATCACTGCTTTGAAAGTATCATCAAGGTCTGTGTGTCTGAAAGGTGCCTCGTTAGCGAGGGGATACTGTACTGCAGTTGCTGCTCAGGACAACAAGGACTTTGTTGGCTTGGGTAGGAGGTTTGCTTGGTTTTAAGAGGCAAGCAGGATCTGGTCCTGAGTACCTCCAGGGAAAGGGATGACTTGGAAGGGCAATTTGAGGAGGATTTCACTGGACAGCAGTAGGCACAGTGGAGCCTGGGCTCCCATCCCTTGCCACTGAGGCAAGTGGGGGTTTTGCTCTTGGTTTTGTTGAGAGAAAATCTCAGGCTCATCACAGAAAGCTTGTGTAATCTTGGGAGGAGTCACCTCATACCAAGGAAAGTGAGCACCAAGACAACATTAAATAGGGAAAAAAGAAGAGCTCCTCAGCCAGCTGCTCCAAGGCTGAACGTCGCTGTGCTATCGTGCATCCCTCCTCCTGTGAGCATCTCACCAGAGCAATCCCCTCACAAGCACTGAATAATAAGTAGCAATTTCAGATACTTATGCCTGAACAGAAACCCTTCTTCACATATGGAGATGTGTCAGGATGTAAAGCAAAGCCGTTTCCCCTAGTGTTAGTTTGCACAACTCCTGGACTCTCATCTGCTTGTGCATGGATGGGGGCACAGGACAAGGGCAGCGTGAAGCACTGGGCAGACTCCAGGCATGTGTGGCTGCTGGGGRGTTGCAGAGCTCTGTCTCTAGGGGCCAGGGGGCTAAAATAACCCTCAAGGTAAAGCCAACCAAGAGACACCATGAATTACTTTGGCCCACCGGAGCTCCTCTTGCGAGGAGCGGGATTTGGCTTCAATACAGCAAGGAAACCGAAGTGGTAATAGGGTGCTTTGAGAAATCACATTGTGCCATTGCGTGGCCCTGAGGATGCAATGAATGACTTACACAATAAGCTAGTGAGAGTATGAAAAGATACCTGAGCCTATTCCACTAGAGCTTCATTACATGAAAGCACACTTTTTTGAGATCTGAAGGATTTCTTTTCCCTCCCCTGCCCTCATTGAGTTCTCTGTGAACTGAGCATTACAGTGGCTTTGACTGTAACCATTATAATCATTTTCCAGTGCTAATGTTGTGGTTTTAATGAAAGGAAACAGCAAATGGGGTATCGACTCATATACACAAATCTGCACTTCATTTGCACAAAATAGCTTCTGGATGGCTTTCCTCCATGTCTTTGGTCAACACCACTCTTTTTGAGAAATGATCAATGTCTACAACTGTTTGCTCTTCCACAGATAAAGCAGATGCTATTCATTACTGCCTTTGCCATGCATATATTGCTACTTTCCCCAAGCAGCCACAGTGGGTCATGTGTTTATTTTTCTTTAAATCCTTTTGTTCTTAAATCACTCCACTTTTGCTTTCAGGATATGATGAATGATTAATGCTGTAGTAGCAGCATTATTGAATTAGGAAAGTCACTGGCAGCTTCCAAAATCATTGAGACAACCAACAAATAAATACAAACCACTTCTTTGGAGTTAGATATAGTGGAGCAGTGTGATGGTGTCGAGATAAGGAGAGGTGATGCTGGATGTGAGCACTTTTAAAGCTGTAGGACAGACTTGCAGTTACTGACATGTAAATCATAGCAGCTCTGATAACAATGCAGATGTTTTGAACAATCTTGCATTGAAGTAATATAACTGCAGTAAAAACAATGTTAAGGCAAACTCAGAACTGGCGTGGGCATTTGGAGGGAATTATTTTCTCTAAGAAGTTATGTGATCATAAAGAAAAGAATTATTCATGGTTTTACAGTTTGGGTTTATTTAAAGAATAGAGATTTGGAGTCGGATGTTGAAAGGTAGGTGTTCGGCACCTCCCAGGGATTAGAGCCAACAGCACGAGCAACAACTCACCAGGAAAGGAGAGAGATTATAGATTTCTGGAGTAACCCTTTGCAGTCACCACTGGAATATCTGTCTGGTTTGCAAGTAGASTTAGCCTACTCTTCGTGGTGATACTAGAGAACACAATATGGTAAAATTCCAGTTAAATGGAAGTTTGCGTGAAACAGGCAAGCAGGATTAAGTTCAGTTTGCTACATTCATGCACCGAAGGTTCTCTGTTGGCTTCCTAACGAAGCCCATCAGGTTTCTATGTGGCCCTGTCCCCCATGTGTCTCGTCACAGCACCTTGGTGACCAGCAGAGCTGGGGGGGGTCAGGCAACTGCTTGCACCACTGAGCCTTCAAAACTCCTCTGTGCAGAAGTGAAGGACGGAATGGCTATGGGATGGTGAGGAATAAGCCCTAGCATCTCCAGATCCCTGAGTTTGCGGTCTGAAAGGAGAAACCTCTGTGGGTACAGCACTGTGTGTTGTTTGACAGCAGTAATAAYTGTGGCTTTCCTCACCCAGGGCTGCCCCCGAGCACACTGCAGAACTTTCTCCCTAACTAATTCTTCTCCCTACGGCTCTGTTTAGGATTTCTGTAGATATCAAGAGACTCATATTAGTTACTTCAGTGTACTCCTGAAAATAAAGGGCCCCTTTATTGAGTGCTATAGTGCAATATACTTTCCTGGCCTTAAAATCTTTTTTTATTTTTCAACAACTTGTTCCTTATTAGAGCTGGGTAGGAAAAATGGTTTCCCTGCAGAGTGAAAGATCTCACAGTTTCAAGAAGGTCCCTGTTGTTGTTCTGCTTCAGGATACTACCAAGGCCTTTCAAAGAGGGCCTGCTCAGAGAAGTCAACAGCCAGGGATTAAGACTCTCACTGGAGCTGTTGGAGAACTGGGTAAAAATCATTTCTACATAGAAATAAGAATAAAATCTGCTGTAGTCCAGGATCAGCTCAGTATGCTGGAGGAAGGTGAGGTGCTTTTGCTCGTTTCCCTGGCTGAAGCTGTTTCCCTTTGTATAAGCAATGACACATCAATCTGGGAAGAGACCTGGACTTCGTCTGCTCCTCCCTGCACAGTGATCTAATTCCTGGACTACCAGCTCAGGTTCTTTCACTCTCTTGCCTAATGACTGTCTCATCATCTATGCGAACTGGACCATCTCCAACAGGAGAAATTCCCATTTTGAAGCAGCCAGCAGCCCAGAACACACCCGGGCTATGGGGTGCTGAATTTCATATCCCTGGGTCAACTTAAAGAGACTATAGACCTACATGTGGTGTCCTGTTTTGGATCTGAATATCCTACCCAGGAACTCCTGGCTTCCCTGAGCCAGCAAACAAAGGTCTCTTATTTCGACCAGAAACTCATTGAACCAGTGAACATCTTGCAATTGAAAGTTCTGGGTTTGACAAATCAGCATCTTCTGATTTGAGGACATTATTTCAGAAATCTCCCAGCCATCTGTATTCCCTGTCACCTTTACCTGTAGATCTTCAGTAGGTTCCTCCACCTGCGAGTCTTCATTTTTCTAAGAAGTTTTCGTTCYGTTGATTCAAGGAAAAATACTGGAGACTACTTCATCAGCCTTTCCACAGCATAGGCTTTGCCTTTTTTTTTTGCCATGCTTTCAGTCAGCTTGTAACTATGTTCACCCAGGTGCAACCCTAGCAAAAAGTTCTCTCTCTTCATCCCCCACCACAGGTAGGAAACAAACTGCTGAAATCCTTGGCAGGTATTATACATATGTTACATCTCACCAGCTGAGCAGGGGTACCTGAGGTATTACGGGGAGAAATTGGAGGTTCCTTCCATCTGATTAAGGGAATCCTAGATGTGGACAGAGGGTGAGGGCTATCATGGGCGGAGGTGAAGAACAGCCCTGCCCCCTTGAAAACCACAAAATCCATATGAGAATCAAACAAAATCTTGTCCCATAACAGACCCATCTGCCTTTCCCCTATTTCCTCCCCTCACATGGCAGAGCTTGCACTTGGAACTCTTCTCCCGCTTGCGCCAAGAAGAGGGAGGGCAGGGGATGCTAGAGCAGGCAGAGTTCAACCACATTTCCCCCCCGCTCTCTTCAGGCTCACTGCTGTTTTGATGCTCCAGCTAAAGAAAACTCCACAGATTTTTTTTGTCCTCGGAATGAAGCTTCCCACTGCTAGCCTTGGGAGACAGAGAACATCCCGGCTGGGCAAGAGCTCTTTATGGATCTTTCTAGCTCTCAGAGGGAGAAGGGGAAAAAAAAGCAGCAAACTACAGCAAGTTTACGGTAATTGCTTTAATGAGGCAAAGCCCTTTAGAATGCAAACACGCTCAACAATACACAAAGAAACAATCAAAAAAAAAAGTGTTTTATACAGGCTGTTTTATAAGAAGGTAATAAAAACAATTGTATGGCACACTCAGTTGCATAAACAGGCTCACCATGGAAGGTGTTTGTGTGAGAGCAGGACTATGAATACTTAATTGCTTCCATTATTCTTATTTTCAGTACAAAATACTGCAATCAAAACTTAATCTGCAGTTTGATTTTTAAATAAAAAGGTTATATTCCAGTTCCATTTTTGTAAATATAATAAAGCACAGTCTTTCTGTTAAACGCTATTTCATTTCTTACTGCTTGTAAGGAGGTGTAAGAGTGATTAATATCTACATCCCTGGCAATTGCAAAACCTTTTTCAAAGGCAGGATCATTATTTCTCTTCATATGGAAGGTAGAAGACCAAAATGTTCAAAAGGTCTTCCTTAATGACGTGACTGGAAGTCATGGAAGCCTTTGGTGAGATCCTTCTACGGCTGCCAATCCTCTTTGAACCAAGCCCCGAAAACAACGCAGAATTCAGAGCTATTTTCATTCACACACCTCTTCCGACAAGCCCAGTGAATACAAAGGAACAATGTAAGGAAACATGAATTTGGGGACCTCGATAAGTTGCAAAGTACAAAACTGAAAAAATRCCACCCATTTTCCCATACCGCTCAGGAGGGTAAATGACACAGACAAAAGGTATTGAATTTGAATACAATATCTGGTGTGTCTGGAATGTTGTATTCTACATCTAGTGGTTATTTTTTTTAAATATGTACTGTTACACTTGTACTTTAGTGGCATCTAGATCAGAGGACTTTTCAAATCCCCTTAGACATAAGAACTTCTGGTTTTTTCCCTCTGGCTTTTTGCTTTAGAAAAAGATACAGAACCGTCAAAGAGCTGTTGTGCACATAAACTGAGTGATAGGTCTGAAAAGATTTAGGGAACAAGATCGTCTTATACAAGGAAATTAATATCTGGATGAAAATAAATATGCGTTAATGGTATGTACTTTACAGGCTGAGCACACTGCTGTAGAATAACATAACAGAGTAATACCAGAAAGACCACAGTCACTGTCACTGCAAATGGATGTCTCTAGAAAAGTAGTGATGATTTCTGGTTTCAAACTAATGGCAAAGCATGACTTTAAACTTGATATTTGTTGCTCATATACATCTTAATTTAGATTTTTAATTAAAAGAATGTTCTGCTATAATAGACAGTAAGAAGTAGCACTTTTTCAGTTCACTAGGCCGATAATAATTTCTAGCCTTGAAATCATCTGACTGTTGGACTTTCTGTTAGTGCTACAGAGCATCTGCCAAATAGGAAATGTCGTTTTTATTTTTACCTTTCTCATCATTACAGATGGCATAATGCTGTCAGGAATCAAGCAGGTACCATTAAATGTTCCCTGCTCACAATTTCATCCTCATATTTTAATACATTGCATCACTAATGCCCAAAAACAGTTTGCTTTTCATGAAGCAAAAAAAATTTGGTAAGGCAGAAGCTCTCATTCCCCCTATTCCAGGGAAAATAACTAATTTTAACACCTTCCATCTCACTACAGTAGAACTACTCCCCAGGAGAACAAAGGACACGTAACTAAGTTGGTGAATATTTTAAACTGCCTATGACTTGCATGAAGAGTATAGACCTTCCTGTAGCCAAACGCTGATCAGCTCACAAGCCTTATGGCAAGATCAGCCTTTCCAGGCACTTATTTTCAGGGTGTCCAGGGGCCCAAGAACTCCCAAACACCAACTGTTGACCTTTCAGCAATGTATCTTACCCTCTTATTAGGCATCAAAACCAGATTGTTTGCTGGCATCCATCAGTCTTCAACAATTAAAGGCAAGAGGCCATACTGAGGAGGAATGTGTATATATAAGAAGGAATTTTACATATTTATAAGGAAGAATGATGTACAAATTATATCCAAATAATATATATAAGGAATGCACGTATATGAGGATGAATGCCTGCCATATTTTAAGAACATGTGTGTGTGTGTGTGTGTGTATGCACATCTGCTGGCCGAAACAGCTTTGATGATTTAAAGCCAGGCAAATTATGGTTTCTAACCTTTCAGTATATGTATCTCCTTAATTTAATCATGCAAAGAACCAATTGTCAAACCAAGATTATAAGCGTACCATGGTCCCATTGATCTCATTTCTCCTAGCAAACAACTTAATGATGGTATTCAAGACCAAAATTTTGCTTGTGAAGTAAATGGGTACCTAGGTTTGGATTACATATTATGCAGAAAGATCTAGCACATTAATCTGAAATTTTCAGAAGGAATCCAGACCATGCTTTCCTCTTAGTGTCAAATTCTTCAAGGTTCAGAAAGCAAGCTGCAATCAGAAATCCAAACATGCCAAGACGATCTATAATATGCTACAAAAGTGGAATTGAAAAGACAAGTCATTCAGTCTGATGAGGTAGATGGGTGTCTGGAAGCATGTTGAATGTCATCTGCTAACAACAGCCATCAAGATCAAGGAGTCTAGCAGAGGCAGACTGAATTGGTTCCAAAGTTCCTCATGAGCTAACATCTGCTTACAAGGATGTGTGAAGAACAGCCAGGAACTAGTAGCGAGGAACTTTAAATAAAGCTGTGTGATATTAACCAGCCCCCAGAACTAATCAGAGAGGCTTGGTGAGATGCCACCATATGATTATCTGACTGATCCTAAATGTGTTGGCTCTAAGGTCCTCAAGTAGAGCTTTGCCAATGTAYGTTTGTTGTCATAAAGGAGTTGTCGAGTTTTCCTCCTCAATCCCTTGCCAGAGGTCCCTCATTATAGAAATCAGGCTACAGTGAAGGTAGTCCTAGATAAACAATACACTGCTCCTTTGACCCCCTCCTCCTTTGTTTTCCCCTTCTCTAAGAGGAAACTCTCTGTATTTGGAGCTCAGTTGAGTTCCTCCACTGGCCTGTCTACATCTGCAGGATATCCACCTAAGTCACCTAACAACGCTTCGTTATAACCTCGGGGAGGCCTCCATCTCTCCAGGCCACTTAATGCCTTCACAGCGACACTCACCAGTGGCAGCTCCCTCCACATGCTGCAGAGACATAGCACTGAAAAAAATGCAAGTGACTGCCACGTGCAAGCATACCGATCGGGGTACTGACTGCAGGCAGCAGCCTGCAATGATGMTGCATTTTTATTAAGGGCCTCAAAATAGCAAGAAATAAAATAGAGATGCTAATGCACTGAGTTAGGGCTTGTTTTGTATTGCTGATTATGTATGTTAGATCATATATAAAATACCGCTTTCTGGAAATGAACCTGCAGTCAAAACAGGATGCCTGATTTGGCATGTAGCACACTAGTGACTACGTCTCGATCATATGTAATAACTCTCATCCTTACTCAGCGAGTCTGCACGCTGGTAAAATCCACAACAAGGGCTTTACAAAGCATAGTGATCCAAGTCTTTGGAAGGTGTAAATGGGCACAGGAGCTATGGCCAATCCTCATTTCCAACAGCTCTGCCTCTCTACCTCTGTTTTTATCACACTTGCAGTGGTGAAGTTGCTTACTAAAGAAAAAAAGGCTGCTTCTTTAGAAGAAATGTTGCCCAAGAGCAGTTTACATCATATGCTATCTGGAAGCTATTCTGTGAAACATCGTAATAATTGCTTTTCCTGGACTGAGACACTTATTAGTAGCATCTAAAGTTAACAGATTGGAAGACTGCCYGAAGATGATGGATGGGTTTTCTCAGATTGTAGATTTCTGGTCATTTTCCACGGCAGCTGTAAATTTAAAAATAATATAAAGTTAAGCAGTTGTAGAACAGAATTCACAAATATTACACAGCTACTGACTTGATCATTAATCATCCTAAATTAATGTTAAAGTGTTACATATGATGAGCCAGATTTTGCCCTGGGGTGTATACAGAAGCTTCTCATTGATTACAAATGGGAAATGGCACATGTATGTGAATGCTGAATTTAGCCAACTGCTTGTTTGTTTTGCTGGATTTTTTTATTACTATTTGAGGGAGGTGGAAGCATTTATTTTTTACAGATCCCCTTTCATACTAGCAATCTGGATGAAAATAATCAAGAGCCAACATCTGATTTGTAGTCAATATCCCAAGTTATTGCAACAATATCCCTACTTATTTTCAAAGCTGAAGAGCATCAATGCCCTCCAGAGTTCAGGAGTCATTTGGTCTGCCTGATGTCCACTTTTCAGGTGGCTGCAGTCAAAAAAGGATTTGTTACTGGACAAAATGAAGATTTTTGTCCACAACTGAAATTCCTTCTAGGCTAAAACACCATTTTTCCTAGACTTCGTCCTAATTTACCCCGTGATTTTTTGATGAAATCACATATCTAAGTGTCTTCTTCAGGTGAGTAAATAGAGAGGAGCTGCCACAGATACACATGTAAAAAAACCTCAAAGCAAAACAACCCCCCTCTCCTTGCCCAGCAAATCAAATCTGATGCAAATGAAGAAGTCTTGCACTCAGAGATATGATAATGATTCCTCACTTTCTCTGCAGAATCTGGAGGTTAGAAAACCTGTAATAGCTTCAGCAAGGTCATGAAGATACAAGGACCTTTGCCTTGTGAACATTTAACTTCTCTCAGCTCCTTTTCCACTTACCTAACACTGTTATACTAATTACATATTAGTTACACTGCATTTAGGCATATTTATGTTATACAAGCTGTTAGTATTAATATATGTTAGCTACAGGACTGAGTTTTTCAGCTAACTTAGTCTTGTATTTAATGTCTTTCAGACTCTAAAAGTACAATACTCTACAGCAGTTGCACTGAAAAAACTTATTTGAATGCCAACTACAGAATACTGTTATCAGCAGGGGCCGATTTACTTCTGTTTATCCACAGGGTTTGGTAATAAATACATGTATTTTGGGGCTCTAGGTACTTTAAACATATTGAATAGTCAAAAGCTTGTAGAAGCTAATTTCCCTGTCATTGCATTATAGTTAAACTGGTTATGCATGTCTCATTCAATTATGTAACTTCAAGAATATCAACAACATAGGTTCCGATTTCAATAGCACATATGCTGGGTTTAGCACTTACAATGGATGTGCTTTTAGCATGAGACACTAAACTCATCATGCTTTGAAATTCGGAGCCACAATTTCAGATGTAATATTGTCTTTGCTTGTGTGTGTCATTAATGGCTTTTCTTTTTATACGTTCCGGATGTATACTATAATATTTTGTTCAAATCAAAGCGAAGACTGGAAGGTAACTCACAATTAATATATGCAGTTAAGCATTTACACCATCAGATCCTCTACTGATAATCAGCTTAGTCAAGTAGTTATTCAACCAGTAACAAAATGTGCACAACAGTCAAATAAACTATTTGCTGTTAAATCCTGATGTAGGGAAAGTGCCAGGTATACCGTGAAGTCTCTTCAATSGGAGTTCTTTAATGGTATTCATTCTATGTGGAAGGCACTCAGCCACTGCAGTAGTACAGAAGGAACAAGGAGGAAGGAAGGTTTAAATTAATATCCCCAGAAGGTGACATACTATTATGATTTTAGCATTGTGCAATAGAAATAAAGCACATATCAAATGGATTAAAAACTGGTTGACAGATCCCAAAAACTAGACATCAGCTGAGATTTCAGATTGAAGGAATGTTCCCAGCGTTCCCTTGGGTTCTGTACAAGGCCTAATATTCTTTAGCAATTTCACCAATGGTCATGTAAACATATCCCTAAATACAATCTGTGAATGACATGAATTTGGCAGGATGGTATACGATGACAAAGACCGGGCAGTCAAACAGAAATCGAGAATGCTACAGGAAAGAACCACAAAATTATTCAAAGGAGAATTCCTTGCAGTAAAGAAAAAAAAAAAATTTAAGAGATCCATCTGTTTAGTTTATCAGAAAGAAGATGGGAAGAGGTGAGTTGTACACATAAGTAACTCACAGAGGGGGAAATACCAAGTAAGAAATTACTCTTCCATCTAGCAGGAGAACCATGGCCTGGAAACTTAAGCCAGACAGAGTGAAAGTAAGGTGTCTTTTTAACAATAAAGATGCTTATCTGTTGGAAAAAAACTTTCCAGGGATATACCAGATATATTTTATGATCTCTTAAGGCCAAGAGGAAGACATGCTTTAGCCAAAACCAGAGTTTTTTGTTTAACATAAGAATAACTGGAGATAGTGTAAAGACATATAAGCAGACAAATTGATCATATTCTGTGAGTATGAACGTATGCAAATTTAAGAAAGCCAACGTTTCCTCATCTGCCTGTGGTATGTCTCGTTAAGACAATCGCTTATTAAGAACCACCTCCTAAGGAGGTGGATTATCATTGTTTAATCTTACCTTAAGGGATATTATGAAAGAAAACGCTTATCAAACATTTAGAAAATGTAATAAAGTCTACAATACAACTTGTCTTGCAACACTACAAGTTGCTGGAAAGAACAGGCCTTATTTGAGAGATACAAACCTGAGGTAAAATACAGTGAAGAAATGGAACTCATCTTAGTTTAGCAAATATTAATAGACTAAGCATAAAAATACTGCCACCACATATGCTTTGAACTACGTGGTGGCATTAAAGTGTGCCTCGGTGTTATTTCTAAAATAATTAGAGCCACAATATACCTTCAGATACTTTCTGCTTCTATCAAATAACAATAATTAATAACTGTTAGCATCTTCCCCAGTCTTCCATTTTGTAGCACATTATATCTCCCGGAAACTTGCTGAGCCAGTTACATTAGCAAAACCAGAGAGTAAATCCATTCAAAACAATGTGACTAAAAGCAGAATCTGTCTATTTGCTTTTGCATGGTCAGAACAAAAGGTTCCACTGCTGCTTTTACAGCTAAATAGCATTTTACAATGAGCTCTGAAATTTTGGGGAAAGTCAGATTACAATGTTGGTTTAACATCAGACACTCTATTGTTTAGATGTAGGATCACTGCGATGTCCGGTCTCTGAAAACTTTAGGTTTTGTTTTGATATTAAAAAGACCACTGAAGTAATCCACAAAGAGCTCGGGCCTCAGGAAAGAAGTCTGAAAAACAAACACTGTTAAAGATTGGTCAGACACGATTATGTGGCTGACAATTACATATGATAACAATTAAAATGATCTGATTCCAACCACATGGCATCTTAATACAGCAGATCTCCAAGCAAATAACGTGTCACATAATAGGTTTTGATTGATGTTGTCAGCAGCCTTTTGAATGTTACAGATACCTTCCCATCAATGCCTCAGAAATCAGCAGAGACTACTGACCTCATCCTAAATTGAATCTATTTGCATGTACCTAAATACTCTGGTTCTAACTGCTCAGTAACCTCAAATTCTTGTTTTACTAGATGATTAGATAAATGCATACATGGTGTCCAGCTGCTTACTTCCAGTTGTAAATAACTTAGCTAATATATGCATTAGTGGTTTGAGTGAAAACCCTAGATGTTTTCTGAGACGTCTTTCAGTTACCTGCCAGTACAGCTCTGGGAAGATATGTCTGATTACAAGCCAGCTGAAGCACTCCAAACAATTGCTGAAGTCCATGTGTTGGTTGGCATAGGGGACCTAACCAGAGAGCATAAAGGAGCTGCCAAGGAGCTGCCACCGAGCAGCATGAGCCTACTCTACTGCCGACTTTAATTTGCGTTTAAAAAAAATAGGGACGAGTTAATGATTGCTAAACCAACAAATCATCCTCCTATTGGAGGAGCCCCAGAGGACATTCTGTCTCCAGTGGTGATATAACCAGTAAGCAAACACATTGTCACATTGCCTAGAATGGGCATACAAAAAGCAGCGGGGATCGGACCAGGAATTTGGAGTATTTTCATGGTGCCAGTCTCCACACATGTTCTTGGCTTAGCCTCCTGCTCCTTATTTTCCTCTAGACCAGCATGAGGGCACAGCCCAAAAACTACTCTTCAGATCTGTGATGCAAGTTTTATTGCTTCCTTCTGTATACTGTTAAGTAGGAAGAGAAACATTATGTCTTAAAAACGCATTGAGGAATAATACCATACATTTGTTAGAAGGACAGTTTTTGCTACCATTGTTGTTTTAAAAAAACAACTTTTTCTGCTTTGGCATCTAAACGATGATTGCAACATCGCAGCTGGAAAAACAGCTGTCTCTTCTAACTGTGGCTGCCATGAACACAGTTCTCCCACTGTAGGCTGTGGAGTCAAGAGCACATTGAGAATGAAGGTTCAGTTAAGACATTGCAACAGTTTTGTCTGTGTTGTTGAAGGTGAGCGAAAATCTTATGTGTTATTCACATCAGTTTCACTGGTCTGACAGAGTATGTTATCCAGGCACAGTGCAAAATCTTGCCTGTGTTATATGGGGTTTTATAACCAATGCATTTTATTTTTTCCCATTCTTTATAACAGATCACACTAAAGATCAAGAAAAATATGAGGCAATAAAACAAATGAACTGGCAATGCAACTCAGCAGTTATTCTTGACACCTCAGTCATAAATGTGTTTCTGTCCCGAGTTAACAGTTCTATAATGTATGCCACAGCTTTATCTAAATGGCCTTTCCAGTAAGCAATGGTCTTTGATTGCACAATGGATGTCATCTTACTGTGAAGGAAATATATTAGTTTTCGAGTAACAATAACAGAGGAATTATCTAGACAGTCCATATTAAATTAGAATCACATATTGCTTCTCTGCAAGAAAAATCACATTTGTTGTACTTATGCACCAAAACTGATCTCCTAGCATCACAGGAGAGCAGGTTCTCCAGAAGAATAGTGAAGTACCAGCTCATTGCAGTACACCACACAGGATGAAAACTCTACATAACCATATAGCTCTAAACTTTCAGCATCAATCAATCACATCCCTTGTTCTGAACTGCAGAGAACTCTCTCCAAAAAATCACTGATGTCAATCAAGTCACGTAATACTTAGACTTTAGAGAGATGAGATCTCAATGTTGTGCAAGAATACATTAGACAAAATGTCCAAGTCATTAAAGAGCTATCAGTAGAACAATCAACAGAGTGTGTAAACAAGTCAAATTATACAAAAACAGATGTAGCCATGCATCTGCAAAGATGTAGCCATAGCCATATTCTCCAAAGAACTGGGTGAACAGTATGACAGAGCCAGTTCAGCTGATACGTATTTTCCATCCCTGATGTCCAACACTGTACATTCAGAGGCTACTCCATAAGGAAAATGCTTGTCAGGCTGAAGCATGAGCAGAGGTGATTAGCATGGTAGCAGGGCCTCTCATTTTCTTCATGCAGACTCTAATACAAACGGACTTTGATCTTTAGGGGGATCTCTACTGCAGTGCAAAATAATAATGGTGATAACACAACAGTAATAATAGGTACAGATAGCAATGCTGAACCTTGAACATGTATCCATTATAAACACATAAATATTCAGTTGTCTACTATAAGAGCACAGGTCGCAGACTCTTTAGCTTCATTTCCCTCCTACACAACCAAAAGTAGGCAGGAAAATTATTGAAATATATTTATTAGCTGGTAAACTATCTTTTTGAATTGGCATAACAGGAATTTGGGGAGTTGAGCTCCTAATGTGTATCTGAGAATTTATATAATATTAGAAGCAAACAGAATATTTGAGCTGTGGAAGAATCTACAAAAACTGCCAAAACAGCAGAGGCTTACTTTCAAAATGGGACAGGAGAGGTTGTGACACACATCTAAATTCCCTGCAGTGTTTTGAAAAACTTAGCATGTACCTACAAATCAACTGGGGGCCTCAATTTATTATTCAATTGATTCTATATATGACCTTTTTTTTCTTTTTTTCCAGAATAAAGGAGAAATGCCCAAGCTATGGCCTCCGGGCCAGCTTCCAAAGGCCAGAACAATTTATCCATCCAATAGCCACACTTTGCTGTCACATCCTTCACTAAGGCCCTCATTCACAGGGAGGCAATGAATTGCAAACTGCTGAATCGGCAAAAAAGTGGCCAGAAATCTTAGCATCATTTTTGCCCAAGGCCCTGTGGCCTCTACACCACTACAAACCAGGAATTGCATCCATCCAAATTCAGGCATGCCCCCACCACATGATGAATGGGTGATGTGAACAGCCCTGTGATAAAAGTATGAGTGAACCTCAGCCTTCAGACAGGCGCTACTCGAACCTCCTCATCTATTGCCAAAATGAGCRTTTTCTGAAAAAGCACTTGCATTTTGGTTTTCTAATGGATATACCTCTCATCAAGTCAGAGGTTAGAGCATATGAATTCTTCCTTAAAAATGACACAATCTTCCAGACCAAAAGGCTGAGATTGACACAAGGTATGTGGAGTACATATTTATGGAGTAAATACAACTGTTATTTGTTGCCAGATCTAATGCACCAAAACTTGGCTTTGGACATATGTAGCAACAGTCTATCATTTTCCTGAAGTCTTTCTGTCATAATGATTCATCCATGACAGTGAAAGCTATCTGTGTTTCAGATCTATGCAGAAAAAGAGCATCCCTGCCTTGGGAAATCAACACTCCAAGAACAGAGGGGCAAAAAAAGATCCAGAGAGTAAAACATTCAGAAGGTCATCAACAGTGAGATGTTCTGCAGATATCATAGGAATGGAATATGTAGCTTGAAAGTGGAGACGGTAGTGGCCTGGTGAAAGAATTCAGGGATGCTGAGTAATACCAGTGGGGCTGCATGGAAGAAGCCAAAATATCTCTGTTATTTTCTGATCAAAAGGAAACTGTTGAACTTCAAACTCACTGAAAAGTGATGAGCTCGTGCTTCAGAGAGGGGTTGAAAGGAGGGAGGTGGGGCTGCTTGCATAGTTTTGCTTGGCATAAGWTTCATTTTTCGCAAAAAATGAAGAGAAAAAACAATATTCCAAAACTCTTCCTGAGCAGTTATTAATTATCTTTCTCCCTTGGATTACCACACACACAAACATAAACAACCCTTTTGGTTATGTTGGTCTGGAGTCCTGTCCAGGCTTTCTGTGTGGAGCTCGTAAGGAGCTGTCCCTCTCTGTGTGTGTTGAAAGTCTTTCCCCTTGGAAATGCATTTGGGCTGGTGCCTTGAAGTGACATTTGAAACCTGCCCATGCTGCTTCGCTTTTTTTTCCCTTCTTGTTGTCAGGCTCATCATGCTGAGTCATATCTGCAGCTAGATCATAATGATTATCCTGAAATGTCAGCAGCTGCTCTTTTCACCCCCATATGGTGCCAGATTTAGGATGAGGTTTCCCTAATGCATAAACAATGACTATAATTGTGGTTTTTGACAACCAAGGTATCACAGAGATGCTATTCTGTTGTAAAAAAACTGCATTTCCACAGTTGTAATGAAGGGGTGGGTCATACTGACCCATATGTTTCTTTGTATTTCTCCTCAAAGAAAGTCTATGACATAAGTGAATCCCTGTCAGCGTGGCTGTTGGACATCGGATGTTGCTTGACAGGAGAAAGAGCTAAAAGCTTTAGCAGTTAATACCTTCCTAACTGTGAGAGCATTATTTGCCTAATTCTAGAGATGATTGTTTGATAGACAAAAACCTGGCTTTAACTTGTATTCTCTTAATTTAGGTGTAATTTAGTTGCGGTCGTCAGATAGCTCTGTCTTCTCCCTTAGTGCTGCTTAAAGTTACCAGCTCTCTTTAAAAGTTAGCTAAAAAAAGTTGAGGTATCAGAGAAATAAAAAATAAAACAAAAACAAAACAAAACAAAAAAACTAGCAGGAGTTGACAAAAGTAATGAAAAACCAAAGCTCTATCTCTTCCCTCATTTATAGATGTGCATCAAAAGTACCTCCACTATCTAGTATCTGTGGAGGTAGAAGATAGTGGAACTGTGTCAGTGAGAGGGGAATCTAGCCCCAGCACTTCCATTCTGTATTCTAATGCCAAATAAAGCAATACAGAGACAAATGAAAACCCTGTAAGGGCAAAAGCAGGGTGAACATGATGTATTATCGTTGAAGATTGGGAGAAGAGTCACTGAAGCTGATGGAAGTAACCACCACCCTTCATTTGAGATAGCAGAGCCAAGTAAGTTCTTTGATGAGGTAATACAGGTTTCCAAGATAAGGCAAAAGTACACCCTAATCTTGAATAATGTGTGCAGATGGTACTGCTGGTTGTTGCTTTGGGTAAGGGTGTATTTGTGTGTATACATGTACAAGAAAACAAGCTAGCTGAAACAGAGAGAGAAATAAGCTCTAAACACAGCAGCTAAAAGTAAGCTACCTAGGCATAAATGCCTAAAGGGAGAGCTTATCGGGGGTACTGAACAAAAAAATGTGATACTATAAGCAAAGATAGTGTCTTTGGTGGTTTGATTGCATCTGCAGTCAGAGAAAGGGGAGTTTGCATGTTCTTTGTAAATAGGTACTACTGCCTCCAAGAAAGGCCTGACTCCATCAATGGTTTAGCTTCCTAACCAGAACAAGCTCTGATTTATGGCTATCTGTGTCAAAGGCAGGAATATCATAGGTAATGAAACAGACTAAAGGGAAGACTACAGACAAACCTACGCTGTCCTGAGAAAGCTAAGGATGTTGTAATGAATTAAATCTTGTTGTAATGAATTAAATTCATTACGTTGTAATGAATCAAAAGCCACATGTACAGAAATTATTGCAAATGCAAAATGCTTTAACAGATGATAGCTACACTGACACTAGCCATTTTTCACTAAAAGAAACTCTCCTGAAGCTTAAACCAGCCCTCAGGAATGAGCCTGAGAAGATACTAGTGCTCTGCAGGACAAGAGGTTCAGGTTCGGTAAGACTGAAGTAGGAGGTGAGATCTACAGTGGTGTCCTTCTATGAGAACAAAGTCCCTCCAGGCTCAATACGTAGATGCTTAGGCCTCATCCTCAAAGCTGGCTTAGACAGCTAAGCCCTAATTAGGTGCCTAAGGTCCCATCCCCTCCTTCCCCTGAAACAATGAGACCCAGTGGTACATAAAATGGCAGATGGGTCTACCTATTTTGCTAGTTTCAACCCTGCCCGCGCAAGACTTTCTGCTGAAGCCATCAGATGATATGAAAACTAGTTGGAGAGATGAGCACAGGGATGAGCTCTGCAGTAACCTGAAGTGTACATGTTCTACGCTTCCCGTGGCATCAAGCAGTACACGTCACCCTCCTGATCAGCAGTTAATTTGGATCTCTAGTGCTAAAACCATACTGCACTTCCACAGCTGTAACTGAAAAGCAAAACTGGTCTGATTGGAAGCTATTCTGATCCTTCATAAACTAGATACAGAAGAAAATCTGTAGGATGCCAAACATCCAGTCACAGTTAGATTTTTTTACACATCTTTACTTTCCCTATGTAGCTGTTCTCTTGGCATCTTGTTTCATCCACTTAGATGAGATCCATCTCTCAACCACTGTCTGAGAGTTGGGCATCTAGGATAACAACTAGGTTGTCTATGCCTCCTTTATAGTTATGGAGGTAGATGTTCATTTCCAGAAACATGTCACCATACCCTAACAAAGAAGTGTAACTTAAATTTCTCTGAAAAATAGTACAGTCCATCTTTCTCCATTGACTGAAGTGGAAGTCTAGACAAGTAGTCAGTCTAAACACGCTACTTTGGGACAGCAGAAGTCAAGTGACACAAACACTAGTTCTTATGTATTGGGGCATGGTGCATTGTCAATTCTTTCTCAAGGGCATCTGTGGTTACTCATGTAACCTTTCTTCTGTGTGTCAAAAATGACACTGTCAAATGGAGCGAGCTTATGAGAATAGAAGATCTGAGAAGAGCTCTCAGAAAAGAGAGCCATTGGGCAGGCTGCTTGGGTGTCTCACCTGATGAACAAACCTCACGTGGTTTCTTTCCATGAAGGAGCACTACTTGTCATTCAGTATTCCTCCCTCATAAAAAGCTGTGTGTGGTGGGGAAAAAAAAAAAAAAAGAGTACTTGTGTTGTCTCAAAAAGGTGTGGCTTGTTTAAGGGGCTAGACTTGAGCACCATGGTTGTCTGAATGAGGAGCAGTAAGAAATGAGAGCATTTTGATCTGTCTGCCACTCTGTAAGGGGTAACAGGAGGTTGTTTTATTGTTCCTCCAGCATAATGTGCAAGGATGATTTGTAAAGAGGCAGAATCTAGGGTAGATAGCTCTTGCCATAATACTTTGCCTTCAGATATCTTAAGAGGTAATCTGCGGTGGGTATGCTTGCTGTAAATCAAAGGCTATGTCTTTGCATTTGGAAGTCACTATTATTATGTTAAAGGGTGTATGCTTACATAGTTC
This sequence comes from Oceanodroma leucorhoa, assembly GCA_030449065.1. Lineage (NCBI taxonomy): Eukaryota > Metazoa > Chordata > Aves > Procellariiformes > Oceanodroma > Oceanodroma leucorhoa. The sequence continues at coordinate 4,016,233 of JASVER010000070.1, forward strand.
AAGTACAGCATTTGGAAAGAAGTAATTTCACCTCAGAGTGGAAGTTTCCCTGGGGCACAAATCTTCAACAGTGAAATTTTGTATGTGTACTTTGACAAAYGCATGCCCAGTGGGCATGTGCCAAATTATGCCTTTGAAGCCATGGAAGCCTGGCTGTGGGAACCTAGAACCTTGATGAGTTTCTCAAGGGAGAGGAAGCAAAGCCAGCTGGATTCATTTTCTATAGACAGAGATTTCATTGCTAGCTAGTAGCTACTACATTAGAAGAGAAATCATTTCAGAGACCTGGAACGTGCTGGTGTGAAGCCCTTGTTAGAGGAGTTGGGTGGCAGCCTGACTGTGACCCGTCCAGATCCCTCTCTTTGGACATCCTTTTTAACTCCAATATTTACTGTCACGGTAAAATGTGATCATAAGAACCAACACATAGTTGTCATTACTCAGCACCTAAGAACAAACTGTAAATACTCTGCTTTGAGTGCAAACCAGATGAGTAAAGAACAGTTCCTCTAGAGCAAATGCATATCAATTCAGCAGACTTACAGACATGAAACTAAATCTATGTAGTAAAATTGATGTACAGCCTCTTCTGCAAGAAGCGGTTTATTCTCACAACCCGGTGGTGGCTGGGATCTATCTTCCTCATTCTCTGAGACATGACCTTACAGCCCCTGAGGGGAAGGCTCCTCTTTGTGGTAGCAGATACCTGTCTTCTGTTCCATGAGCTCTTTTTTTTGACTTCATTCTTCTCCAGTGCTCTCAAGCAGGTCCTACATCGTCCTTACCTCACACAGACAAATACACGTTATTTTGTCTGTCCACCAAAAGAGATAGAAAACTGGACTAAAACATTGCCCTAACACTAGGAAGTGTGTGTGTGTAGCATGAAATAATAACTCACATGTTACTGTACTATTAAGATACTGTTTCTGTACCAAAGTCTTTATTTTATAAAAACAGCACTTCAGCTAGTAACAAAAAGACCTACTGAGGGAAATTACCTAGTGAAAGGGGGCTCAGGATATGTTTATCACTACTCTGAGGTCAGAGCTAATTGGCAGACAACAAAGCTTACAAACCCAGAAGTTGATTGCTGCCTTCTGCTCTTCTCCACACCTCTCCCCCCATTACTCTTGTGATTTATTTTTACTTGTACACAGACCTCAGATAAGATCGATCCATCATTATGTTGGACTCTGTACCATGGAGTGAGAGCATCTCCACTACACAGCTTACAATCTGGACAGAGAAGGGAGAAGAGGGAGGTAAACGTTTCCCCCTTTTTACATGAGGATCTGATCCACAGAGATATTTAGGTGCTTTGCTGGTTTGGATCTAATGGGTCAGACTCTGACTCCATTTTAACTGCATTAAAATATCTTCAAGCACCAGCTGATCTGCTGTCTCCATGCATATCCTCTTCCTGCACAGTAAGAGCAAAGTAACTAGACCTGTTTCACTACAGGTTAAATCAGCACTGCCATTGTATGCCTAACATTGCTACCAAAAACCTATTCCTGCGGAGTGACATCCACTGGGGAACTGGCGAAGTTTAAAAACAATCCAGCAAAAAAGAAAAACAAAAAAAACCTCCTGTATTTTAAACCAGATTAGTTGCCTTCTCAGGGATACAATCTCATGGCAGCAGAGTTGGTTGCACTGGCTTAATTTGCTCGTATAACTACACTTTGGATCACATCAGCCTGTGTTTGCCCTGGGTAAGAGTGCACACAAGGACAGTCACTGCTGTTCAACTGAGACACAATAGCTTGTTAAATTGTCATAAACTGATCATAAGTCTGAGTCCCAAACGGCTTACCCGAGGTCACCCAGCAGTTTGAGACACACCCAACGACTGAACAACATCTCCGGAGTCCAGTCTAGTGTCAAATACAATGGCACTTTTCCTCTCTAATTGCGACCAATTGTCACTGTCTTCTGGTGGGTGTAACCAGGAGAAAATGGACATGGGAATGAACTGGGACTGTCCAGTGAGCCCTTCCAGTTTCAGCTGAGGCAAGGCTTCATCAGGAAAACTCCATCGGTCCACCAGGTCCTGTCTCTCCAAAGACAACAAATGATTAGATATTGTTGAGCAACTCAGAGAAAAGTTCTTGTGATAGGTGAAGGTGTTGCTGCCAGACAACACGTTTCAGTGAGAGTGGGCATCAGCTGCAGAAATAAAAAGCATTTTTGACCCCAGAGAAGCTTGTTCAATTCAGTGCCTTTCTTCCCTGTGCATCAGAGTGGCAGAGTGCTATGGTTAGTGCTACACAGTGCATACTTTATTAGCATTATATTGATCTGGAAAGCAACTAACATGGGAGATGTAAAAATGAAATAGCTGGGCAGAGGGATCCAGTGTTGGAGGAACGCTGCTTTCCACAAGCCACGTAAACCCTAATTAATAGACAAAGGGCTCCATTCTTCGCCTGCGTTTAACTCTCCCCCTCTTGCTTCTCTTCCCTTTAACCATACTCCTTTTCCCCCTCCAGTTTGCAGTAGCATATACAGAGCCTGATGAAAGCCCATACAAATCAATGGCAACACTCCCATTGACTTCAATGGGCTTTGTAACAAGCAAAGAGAGACGAGAATAGGTGATTATTTTTCCTTTCCAAATGACGAGCCCCCCCCAGTAAAACAATCCATACAGTAGTCATAAGTGCTTTATATTGTGCAGTGCATGGGCATAATTACTCCAACCCTCTAAACAGCTAGCAGCAGTTGGTCTCTCTAATGCTTGGAAAATTATTTTAAATAGACTTCATATCTACAAAATAGGGGTTTTTTAGATTGTAAATACCTAGGGTCAGATCTCAGCAGTTGTTACCAGCATATCTGCACTGACTTCAGAAAGGATAGTCAGTTCACACATATAGAAGAATTGGCCCAAACTAGCACTTGCTGCRTCAAAATTATTTTGATATCCATGAGCAGTTCTCTCAAAGCCGTAAATGTAGGGTCATCACTGCTGTTGCCCTTCAGCCAATTATCTAGGCATGATCTTGATTAATGACTCACCTGGCTCTTCTTTGAATTCAAGCAGGCTATCATTCTGTGTCTCTACACCACCTCCATCTATCTTCACTACTCCACAACAGAGCACAAGAAGATTCCTCCACCTCYTCCTCTTGATTCATTGATGAAGGACTTTACTGTGAAGAGTAAAAATCCTAGGTGTATTTAAAAAGTTATTTTCCTTTCCCTCATCACTGCCTGCAAGTTTGTCTGCTTAACAAAGGGCTATGATACAGGGGAAAAAAAATCTGTCACTAATTTAGTGTGCTAGCATGCTCTGGACACCTAAAACATCTTTGTTCTGAAAAGCTGCGTATTTTTTTGGCAACACTTGGACAAAAATGATCCAACTGTATTGAAGTTTAGGTCATATGCAAATGCTTTTATTCAAAATCGTGTATGGAGTACTATCTTTCTAATCCTTCCACTAAAATATGATTTGTGGCTGTTCTTCAGAATGTCTGCCTGATTAAACATCCTTGAAAAAAAAAATGCATGGGATTGTAATAAAGAAAAATAAAAAGGTTTTTTTTAATCAGTAATTAAGTAGCAATTAAGCATAATTATTACAATTTGTATCTAATTTATAATATCTGTAGAACGAACAGGTGTAATTTATCCTCCAATAGTCAAGAGTGTTTGGCTTAAGCAAAGCCACCTTACACTTCCCTTCACATGTACAGCAGAAAAGGACACTGTGGATGGTGAGCGAATGTGTCTTCGCCAAGGGGTGGGAACATTCAGCTGTGGGGTAGGAACTGCTCAGTCATCTGGAAGCACGTGAAAATACCTGCACACACAACATACGGTTTTCCTACTGCCTTCAGCAGAGGAATCTTCCCTTTAAGTCAAGTGATAAAAATCTTCAGGTTCTTAACCTCAAGTATGAGAAGCTCTCACTTCTGTGTAGCTGGTACAGTAACTCTATTCCATGTTGCAATCGACCTTTGCAAAATGTATATGCTCTTTCCTATAAAATACAATTAGAATTGGTCAAGTCATTTTCATGTGGTGGTTGGGGAGGAGTTCTTCATTAAGAGGCTAGGAAAAATTAGTTTACTGAGTTACTGAGTAACTGACAGAGAAAAAAAGTTTTAATTACAAACTCTAGGTTAATTTTCTTTAACTCCACAGTTTTTAAATACTTGGGAAACATGGGCATGATCTTGGACTGTCTGGAGGCAGCCAATCTGACTACTTTCTGCCATGGATGCTTTCAAATAAAACCATTATGAAATTTTCTCTGTTGTCTGACCTTGCTTAAGGTCCATCTGAGCCATACATGACTTGACTGTAAAAAGTCAGTCTTTACATATAGCTGATTACCACAGAGCTGTGTTTGGAAAGTTAGGTGATGGGTGGCTATAAAAGCATCTTAGAAAGTTCTCTGGAATCACTCAGTATGAAACGGATACATTTACAGACCAGAAGCTTTACCATTTGTGTAACAATGGTAAATTCATACAACAGGCCTCTTGCAAAGGTGACCTTATGAATCTGGTTCAAGGAGAAGTAAAAGCTGTACATTTGATGGATCCAGAACGTCCTTCAAGCTCACAAGGCTGAATGCACATGTCCTGCCCTTACCCTGATGCCATGCCAGGCTAAGAGTTGATCCCCCAAGCGTTCCTGACGCTTGGCAAAGAAGATGCCCAAAGGGAGCTGCAAACATGCCCAGAAGGAACTGCAATRAACTAGTGTACTAGTATTAGATCTGACCAGCCTGAATCTAGAATTGCTTGGGACTTGAAAAGGCAAAAGAACCTGTTGAGGTATTAAAATCTAGCTTGTTCAAGCCAGCATTACTTTGGAGAACTAAACACGTCTGTAGCTTTCTCAATGACAGAAGCCTCACGTAGTTTGTGTGATCTGTAAAGCAAAGTCTCCATGGATTTCTTACCCCTTGCAGGAACAACGTAAGTCTGCTAAAAAGATGGTTACACAACAAAAACCTTACGGTTTTAAACTGAAGTCGATGGTTTCCTGATGGAAGGTACCATTAAAACCTAGCCATTTGAAAGTGGTAATAAGGAGACAGATGCATATTCAAATGTTTATCTCTTTAATTTTCCAACACCTAATCTCTTAAATGAGCGTAATCAGAAAAGAGGCATTCTAATTCTCTTGTGGGGAAGAGAAGGCGCCAGAGATCAAGTGATAACCAGGCTGTGTCTCAAGCCATTCTCATGAGACTTTGGCTGTATTTGAACCCAAATTGGAGAAAAGAGATTTTTTAGGTACTGTGTCTGCCAGAATTCAAACAGCAGACACACTTCTGCTCTCATGGCACACATCCAAACTATGGACAACCTCGGTTTTAAAAAAAAACTTTATAAAAAAGTCATGCTTGCTTATTTTGCTTTGGTTTACATAAAGATCTTTCTCACACACATACACCTCAAAGCTAAAAGAACAATAAGATTGTGAAGTTAGTCACTCAAAAGGTAGAAAGTGCCAGACATGAGGTTACATATGCAACCCAAATTCAGTTCTGTATGTGAGCTCATGATTAGACATGCTTTAATTACATGGCCACATACATTTTTTCCACAGGACAAAGACAGTGCGAGCTTGACATTAGAGGAGCAAAGAGTAATAGCATGTGCTGTGCTGGACAGTCCTGACAAAATTCAGAATTACCAGGTCTGCATGGCAAGAAATGGGTCGAACGACCCAGATCTGCCCTGGACGGTGGAGGTGGGAGGCTATGAAATGCCCTGCTGCCATGTCAACAGGTTCCTTCCCTCTGCCGTGCCAGTAACCTCCTGCACAGACACGTGAGGAGAAAGGGAGAAATGGAGGCAGCAGGCTAGAACTGCAGCAGCGTGGCATGCTACACACCGTCAAGGGAATCACTGACAAAAAGGGGCAGACTGCAGCCAAGGTTGCTCCCTAGCCTGTGACCCGTTTTGTTTTCCACGGCAATCTGGTTCACATTACAAGTACAGTACTGACAAAGTTGGGGTGGGTTTTTTTTTGGTTTTTCTGGCATTTGCTGGCAGTTCTGTGGCTTTTGTCACCTCTTCTCTAAATATTTCTTTGTTCAGCCTTGTGCCTTTGAAACTTTATACCCAGGTCTAGTTATCTTTGCTTTTCTAGCCTTCTGAACAAAGTAGTCACTCACTATCTTGTAAGCAAGCGTGGATTCATCTAGGCCTTAAGTTTTCTTAAACAAAAGACCCCCAAATAATTGTTACGACTCTAATGATCTGCTGCCTGAAAATACACTAGCGCACTCTCAACCGCAGTGGGTATTACAGATATTTGGTTTGACTTCTACAATCATTTCAATGTGCAGGCCTTGGCTTCCTTGARCCCAAGTCAAGTCACCACATTCTAAGGATGGTGGGGGGTGGGAAGCCCAGACAGAGGCTCTCATCTCCCAGATAATAGCAGGAGACTGGGCCAGAGCTGCTTTAATCTTGCCTCTTGAATCATGATTTATCCCCTTCTATAGCCARTGAGGCACCTGGCAAGGGAAGCCCGGACTCCTCCGAGGGAGCTCCCCTGCAAAACGCTCATTTCCCTGGCGGGGCCTGCCTGGCCGGGGCGACCCCATTTCTGCTGGGATCGCCCATCAGACATCAGAGCGGGACTCATGTCATTCCCCGCTGCTTGCACCGGGCACGACAAAACTCGGGGGGCCCGTGGTAAACATGCGGGCTGCAGAGATCCGAGGAGGCTTCAGTCAAAGGCGGGCTGCGGCGGGCCGGGCCGGGCCCCGCACGGCTCCCTGGGGCAGGGCCGGGGCCGCCCGCAGGAGGCCCAGCGCGGCCGCCGGGCCCGCGGTGAGGCGGGGCGGCGCCGGCCGGGGGCCCCCCCGGGGCGGGGGAGGCGGCACTTTCCCCGGCGTGGCGGGCTTCCGCGGCCCGCCAGGCGCCAGGCGCGCGGGGCCCGGGAAGTTCCCCCCAGGTGCGCCGCTCCCGGAGGCCCTGCAGCCGCTCCCGCCCGCTCCCCGGCAGCCTGGCGGCGGGGCGAGCGGGCCAGCTCCGCGCCGCCGCCCGCCTCCGGCCGCCGCGCCCCCGCCGGGGGCCGGCCCGGCTCCGGAGCGCGGCGGGAGAAGCGGGGAGGGGAGGCCGCGGATCCCCCGGGAGCCGGCCCGGCTCCGCTCGCTCCTTCCGCCCTGRGGTGCAGCTGCCCCGGCCCCCGGAGCAGGGCTTCGGCCGGGAGCGGGCCAGGGGATCCAGGCCGCGACGGCGGAAGGGGGCGCCCCCCTGCCCGCCACCCCCGGGGCCCCCGGCCGTCCCGCCCGCCGACAGGTCGCGGTGCCCCCACGCCGCCCCCACGGCAAGGAGGGCGCAGGGCTGCCGGCCGGGGCGGCGCGGAGCCGGCTGGCGGGGCCGCTTCCCTCGGTGGGTGGAAGAACTGGGCGCGGCTGGACCCTCGGATCCCCGCGTTTAGCCCAATCTAAATAGCAGCAGTGATTAGACTTTATTATTACTTGCGCGCGGATCTTTTCGGCTGAAGGGAGATTTAAAAATCAATAGTAAAGTCGCATGCCTGACTGCCTGGGCGCTTATGGAAAAGCTGTTGGCCAAGGCCAATAAATCAATCCTCCTTTTTCTTTCTCTGTCCTGTTTGTTTCTTTTCCGYCTCCAGAATTTTCTTCCTTGCAGAAAGGAACCACATCTAACAAGGTGCCACTCTGAAATCCATCATGCTTGAAGCCAACGTGCTAATTATAGATTAATAAGAGGTAAAACTCGGTTGAAATGACATAGTGAAAAAAATCCGAGCTGATCAAATTTAGAATGCCATCAAATATGTTATGGTCGCTTAAAATCCTATGTTTAAGAGGACGCTGCATAATCTTCTAAACCCCATGACTCACTGGCACCAGCTTTTGCTCAGAGAAGTGAAGTTAGAATTCATTTAAAGTTATTTTGTGGTAACCGGGCTCTCAGACCTCTGAGACGTTTTACAGCCCCAGTCAAGGTATGTCCGATATTTCCAGCCTGACACAGCAGCAGACGGAGCAAGGAAATGGAATGGAAGTGTTTAACAGGCTTCACACGTTTCATTTATTTGGATTTGAACTGAGGAGCTGAGCTGAGCCTTGAATCACCAGCGAAGGAAGAGCATAATTACTTGTCATTATATTCATTCCGATTTATAAATAATGTTTCTGGCTTTATTTTATTCAGTGCTTAATTTAAAAATAATGATTAAAAATTAGCCTATGGGCTACGTGCTGGGTTATAGCCAGATGCGTTATTACTTCTTCTTGGGACTCCGGAAATATCTAAACGGGCTGGGAGGGAAAATGAAGATTTCCCACTCAGTTAGTTGTGATGGAGGGACAGTGCTATGGCTTAAGCATTTCAGTTTTTAACTGTTCTGAAACGACGAGGTGTTTCACCAGAATCAGCACGCAAATGTTGGGAGAAATCCCGCTTGCCGAAGGTGATGGTGCGTGTCTTTGGTGTCCCCTCCGCCTGGCAGGCAGAGGAGCGCACGGCGCTGCGTTCCTGGCTCTGCCTGTACACATACACACACACCCCTAAGGAAATCGTGGGTGGCTGCATAGCTGCACACACGCGTACATTTCTCTAATATGTTTATATGTTCAGTGGCTGAAACACCAGCAAAATAAGTGTTCCCTGATTTAGAGCACTTCCCAGGTACTGCAAACACTGATGAACCAAAATCCTTATGTAGAAGATGAATAGTTCCCTCACACATACACACACAGACACCCCCAAAAAAGAGAAAGGAAGAAAAAGAGCGAGAGGAAGAAAGGAGAGGAAAGGGGAACTCGGTTTATTCTCATTTGTTTATCTCTAGATTTTTCCCCCTTTCTGCAAATTCATTTGAATAGCTTTCAAGCTGCAAAATGGAAATGTGGCTCCTGCCCTCTATTTCAGCAGCAGCGTCCTGGCAACAGAGCAATTTTCTATCATCAAGGATAAATGGCATCGAACAGAACATTCTGATAAAAAAGAAAAAAAGCTTTAGCCCAAGAAGCCCATGATTGCTGCCCTTCCTGTCTGTCATCCCTTTACAAAATCCTCTCCTCCAAACCTGAGCTGCATGCTGTCAGAGCTAATAATGTCTTCTAAAGAAAGGGGGAAGAAACAGCATTCATGCACAATGTCCCCATTTATTACATAGAGTGCTTATTTAAAAATTGCAAATATCTTTGTTTGGTTCACTGCAAATTAAAACCAAGATGTAGGAAGTTACACGATGCAACAATTATTCATGTCACAGCAGAGCGTCAAACCCTCGTATCTTGCTTTTCTATTGGTTAATGTGTGTGTGTGTGCGTGTGCGTGTGCATGCGTTGTGTGTATGTGTGTAACGCAGGGAATATCCCTTGTTGTGAAAATAAAAACCACTTCAGATAAGTCTGTGTTTTGTTGTTTTAGAGCAAGGGGAGGAAAAAAGTCATTACTGATACGCAGTGGGAAGAGGCTGTGCATGCGCTGTCTTTGCAGTTCCGCGGGGGTTAAGCCCCAGGACTCATGAGAAGCCCATCAGGCAAGGCTGCTCTGGGAATGGAGTGCTTCGCTGGGGTCGCGGGGCTCTCTCGGTGCACCCTGTGCCGGCACCGCCGCTGGGCTCCCGCTCCTCGCCCCGGGAACGGCCCCGCAAACGCACTCCCCAGCGCTGGTGCGTTCAGGCTGGGTGGTAGCGCCGGGGAGCTGGTGCTCTCTGGCTATGAAAGGACCCTCGATAATAAATTAAGCTGCAGGAATAGCCCGCCCGAGCGGACCTTCAACGCTCAGAGATCATTTTGGTGAGGGGGGAATTACACTGTACGGAGCTGTGGCGAGGATCCCCTGCCTGCCCTGTCCAAGGACCAGGGACGGCAAGGCAGTAAGAGACGGAGGCACCGTAAGGTGTCACAGGCCGGGGAGAGGCAGGGGACGGCAGAACCCGGCACCGCCCGAGCGGCGGGAAGGCAGGGCCGGCGCCCTCCCGCTTACCCGAAGGGCTGGGAGAGGAGGGAAGGAGTGAGGGCCGCCGCCGGGATCCCGCACCCCGGCACCTGCGCCGGTTGGCGGATGGCAACAGCCCGACCGGGAAGGCTAAAAATAAGTCATCGGGCGGGATGACTTAATAGGGTGCTTCACCGTTTCGGGGCTTTTCTTAGCGTGGAGACGTACCGCCTGAGCAGGCAGGCTGCAGGCCGAGGACCCCCGGACGGGCACGGGCAACCGCGGGGATCGCCGAGGCGCTTCGACCCCGCCCGTCGCAGCCGCCCCTCGCGCGCGGCCGTTTGAGCCGTTAGGGCCGTTGAGGCCCGCCGCCGCGCGCATGCCCCGCGCCGCGGTCACGTGCCGCGCGGGCGGCGGTAACGGCCGTGAGGAGAGGCCGCCGYGCCCCCGCCGAGCGGCCCCCTCTGCGCCAGCCCGCGCTGCGGGAAGCGGGCGCAGGAGGAGGCAGGGCCGCCCAGGGGAGGCCGTCGGAGCAGTCCCGGCTCACGGCCCTGCCGCGCTGCCCGGAGCGAAGGGGGAGGGACCCGGTCCGAGGCGCCTGCTGGCAGCGGGGGGTGGGTTTCCCCTCACGGGGGAGATCCGGCCGGAGCCCTGGGCATCGCGCTCAGAGGGCGGCTGCGGGCTCCCCGGGGCTGCCGGGGGGCCTCCCCTGCGGCTGCCCGTGCCCTCGACGTGCGCACAGGGACACGGGCACGCCGCTCCTGCCGCCTCACCCGCAGCTCTGCTTCCCTCGGGGCAGCTTGTTCGGCCACGGGCGGTGGTCTGCTCGCCGGGCACGGCCAAGCAGCCCTCCAGAAGCAAACAAAAAAAACCCCAAATCACCCATTTGGAAAGCCGGGGTTGGGTCTCATGCCGGGGGCCTGATTTTCCTCCTTTCCTCATTCTCACGCACGTGGGCTACAATACCACTGACTCTTGCTTTGCATAACCAGCCGCGACCCGATTTATGAGAACCTTTGAAGTTCAGATCAGTGTCCTGAAAACTTGTGTAAGACTTATTTTATCCACAGGCCACCTGACGAAAAAAATCGGAAGACACAAAGCATGAATCATTTTCCTCATTTTTTATCCATATATATGCATATAAAATTAAGCGAACCCTTTAAAGTTTATTTTAAACGCGGCGAAGTCCATGAAAGACTTCTTGCCCTATTCTAGGTGAGGGCTGCAGGCAGACCATTTGATTTATTTTCATTTTTCAAAGGAATGGAGAAGGTCGTCCGATTAGTAGTGGTATTATTATAATCTCCATTCTTAAACCTTGAAAGACCCTTGTAACAATCGGCTCCTTCTCCCAGCCCGGTTCTCACCGCCGCTTAGTAATGACTGGAAGATTAATGAGGCTTTTTTAGCAACACCTGTCTTTTTAAGCTGTCGACACAACCAATTAATACTTTTAATTACCACTACAAGGAAACTAACCAGAACCTTTCTGATTTGATTTGGACGCTGGATTTTATGCCCTCTGAAACGAAGCAGCCCCCACGCGAGGCAAGGCGTCCGTGGGGTGTGCTGGTTTTGCTGTGGGTTTATTTTGCCTCGGGCTGGGGGGGTAGGACTAGTTGTTTGGGGGGGACAAATTTGTTTTCGGTTTATTTCGCTTCACTTTTTCCCCGCGCCTTTGGAGGTATTTTGCCATCCCTCTCGAGAAGAAGAAAAACGCGCTTGCTGACAAGACCCCGCCGCGCACAAAGTCCCCCGGCTCCCCGAAACCTGCCTCTCGCACCGGCGGCCCCGGGGACGGCGGGGGAAAAGGCTGGAGGGAGCAAGCAGCCCCTTAGACAACGCTTGCCGTAGAGAGAATTAGTGCGGGGGCCCGATCCGACCCGTCCCGAATTCAGGGCACTTTTTACGAGTTATTTCAACGAAAGAGCGAGTGGCCTGCCGGCGTAGCCGGGAAGGACAGGGGGCAGGCGGCTCCCGAGCCCCGCAGACACTGAGACGGCGAGCTGAGCGCCGGGCGGGAGCTCCGCTCTCACCTCGGGGCTGGGCTCCTGCACCCCCATTTCCTCGGGGGTCCCTGATCTTCATTTGAATAATCAAACAGTCGAGCAGGAATTGGGGCAAGAACTCGAACAGAAAGTGTATTTTCCGTTCAGACGGCATGRGTGCTATCAAAAGTTCACAGACTTCATCCCCTCCTTCTCCAAGGACCCCCTTTCAGCCACAGGGTGTGCGGGTCTGCCTGTCCGCCTCCAGACCAGCCCGAGGTGCTAGGAAATGGGGCTGACACGGGACCCCCGACCTTCTCCTGGGGGGATTGCAAAGGACGTGATCAAACTTGGCCCCCACGCACGTGTTTCCCAAGGCGACGTGAAGTGGGCGGCAGCGTGTGGAAACGAAGCCGGGAGCACCCAGCTTGGGATGCTTAACCCCGGCCCATCCTCGGTGGGCTTTTCCCTCTCCCCCCAGCCCCCAGCTACGGCATGTGCATTGCTGGGAGTTCCTCCGATCGAAAGTCGGGAGCTGGGAAGCAGAAAGCGGTGCTCTTTAAGTTAAACAGACACCTTTCCGCCTGGTAAAGCACCCCGTGCTGTTCCTCGACTGCTCCCCTTTGTGTTATCTCCCACGCTGCCCAGGCCTCGCGGAGTTTTTTTGATTAAAAAAAACTCCACATTAAAACAGTATGAATTCGCGGACGGATCCTGAATATGAATGAGGTATGTGGTCGTATGACTGCTTTTAAGCTGTACTTCTCCGAATATGGCTTTAATTAAATGTCTTCCGGCTCTAAAAGATTACATGTTGTGCAAAATATATCCTAGCATGAAATTTACTTCCACGATACGAAATTAGGTTACTTATAAATGTCTTAATTTAAAAAAGAAAATCGCTTCTCTTCGTTCTGGTTTCTGTTTTGTTGAACGGAGAGCTCCAACGAGGAAAGAGGGTTGGGATAATATATTTATAGAGGCACGTGTAACAAAACCTGCCAGAAGCGGAGTGGGTGAGGGCTGCTTGCTCAAATTCAGACAATTCACAAAACAGGCAAGTTAATCCAGATCTGATTTGTTTCAGATCCAGCTGTCAGAACCCCGGGATACCTCCCGCGTCTCATGCTGCAGATATCTAATGTGCTCTCACCGCCTCCCCCACCCCGTCCCTTCCTCCTGCCTCTACTGCGTGCGAAGGATGCTCGGGGGGGAGAGGGGTCAGGGCAAACAGGTGGAGAAAGGTGACGATCTCCACGCGCGAAAAAAAAAAATAATTCTTGGTGGAGTGGAGATGGAGGGTAGCGTCGTGGTGAGACTGGGACCAGTCAATCGGGCAAAGCAGTTTCACTCCGCCAGTGAAATCGCGCCCGGTGTCAAGAGCTTTCCCGCTCCGGACGGTGGATGCAGGCGGAATTCACGTTGCTGGAGGCGATGCTCTGTTTGTCTGTTTCTTTTTACGCCCTCAGATACGGGACCTCGCCTAGCTAAGTTTCTATAGAGAGATCAGATAATGGATCCCTCCGGATTACCTTTCTAAATTAACTTTTAGATTTGTTTTTATAGTCCGTTGAGACCCTGACAAAAGAGGCTGTAGCTAGATACAGATACCAGATAAACACATAAAGCAATCTCATTACACGGGAATGAGTGAATAACTCTCCTTGCAATCTACTCTAGATAACGAGGCTGCCTGGAGAAACAAGTAAAGCCGAGATATTTACTTCTTTTCCTATTAAATAAACCTCAATAACTGCATTGACTTTGCGCAGTGTTTACTACATTTCCATTCAATGCTTGGGTAAATGCATCCCTAAAGGTAGAGTAAATAATTGCACTGATCTCAACAAGGGAAATGTGTAGGCATTTGAAGTGTACTAAAAATAAACGAAGGCGAAACAGACTGGAGAGAGAGGACATCGTGCTCGTTTGCCGCAATTAGAGCCTCTGCTTTCTCTCGCCGGAATCCCAGGCTTCCCGAGCGCAGCCGGGGTGACACATTCCCCGCGGGTGTCACCGAGGCAGGACCCGAGTGGCCGTGGGGAGGCGGGGAGCTGCGGCTCGACCCGGTGCGCCTGGGCTCGGCGCGGCGCTTGGCTCAGGGGAGAAACTGGCCGCTACCGCAGGAGAAATTGCAGCCTCTCTGCTGACTTGAAAGAGCCTCGAGTTTCCATTCGCCTCTCAGCCCTTCCAAGATGGGCACTTAAGAGCCGTGGTTTTTTTATTTTTTTTTTTAATTGGATGGCGTCTTCTTCTTCTGCCAGAAGAAGGGKTTTTTTAATTGTTGTTGTTTTTTCTTTCATTTGAAAAGAAAACAAAACAACAAAAGTCCCCGCTAAAACCAACATCTCTATTTCAGCAGCACCCGAGCAGGCGGGGACGCCTGCCAAGTAAAAGCCTCACAGGCGGAGGTCTGCAAACCTACGGCCGCATTCGGGGAGGCTCCACCTGACCCACGGAGGGGAAGGTCCCCCCATGCCGCTCCCACGTCAGGCTCCCAGCGGAGGGGCGAAGGAGGCAAGCCCACCCTCCCAGACTCTTTACGGGGATCCCGCATGGCGGGGCCAGGCCGCGTGGGCAGAGAGGGAGAGACCAGTCCCCGGGGTTTCGGCTAAGGCGGTGTGGATGCACACCTGGCCAGGTGCGGGGAGAGGCGGGTGGCCAGCCCCTCCGCGGGGGTCCCGTCCCCCAGCCAGGCAGCCACTCGTCTGAAGCCTAATTCCATTTTAAAGCAAATATCCACATACGCACGCCCCCCTACACACACCCCCCATCAGGGAAAACAACCGACGACAACAACACGACAAAATATTAACCAAACAAAAAGCCCCGACCCTCTGCAGGGCCACACATTGAATGAATCTGGCTGTAAGGTTTTAATTACAGCGAAGGCTTCGCTACAAATCTGTACAAGAGACGGTGGCTGGTTCCCTCTGGATCTTTCCCCTTCTGACTCCTATTATTTTGACCCACGCTACAACATAGAGAGCGGCGTGTGTGATCCATCTGCGAGGCTGGGCTGGGGTTTGCCCCCCCCGCCGCCTCCCTGCCACTTCCTTCACACTCGCGGTATGGAAAGCCATTGACGCCTGCCTGTCTGTTATAATGTTAGGGGGTTGAAATCCAGAAGAGCCTCCGCTCCGCTCTTGCTCTCGCACTGGCAGCGCTCAGATTCCCCAGTCTCTCCTTAAAATAGCTTGAGGAGGTGACCTCCTTTTGCGGGAGCCTTTGCTCACCACTCAGCTGCTAATAGATGGAAAAGACGATGSCAATATGACATGCTGGCAGAAAGAAAGGAGGCCATGTGTTTTGGGGTAAACAGGCTTGAGAGACCGGGGAAAAAAATGCCACCGGCAGATGCAAGGCGAGGTATTTTGTTGCAGCCTCTCTGGGAGCTGCAGATAACGCGGGCAGAGCCGCCCTGACAGGGCAGGGCGGCAGCTGCCCGGCCGAGCCGAGCCGAGCCGAGCCGTGCCGTGCCGTGCCGTGCCGTGCCGCCGCCGTGCACACCCGCGTCGTCCGGCCGCGGACACCCGCGGAGCGCCACGGCCGCGCGGGGCGGGGGCGCAGGTTTGGCGGCTGCGGAAGCCGCGCTCCAGCCGGGGAGAGTCCCGTGCCTCTGCGGGGGGAGCCTCTCCGCAAAAATGCATCTGGAGCGGATCGCCGCCAGCGGGAATATTCTCCGGCTTTCCACTTCTCTCGAGATTTTCGCCCCACCACTCTGCAGGAGACCCCCACTCCCCCCCGAGCGCCTGTCGTTTCCTTTGTGCATTCCGTTCTGTTGCTAAAAAGCCGGACTCAGGCACTAACCTTCCCCCCCCCCCCGCCCCCCAGCATTTCTCTGCCCCTTTTAAAAATCCTGTTGCAAGATCTGCTTCATGAATGTACATGGGCTTCCCGCGGAAAAACACATGCATTAACATCATTCCTGAAATAAGCTTCTCTCGGACTTTTCCAGCCACCCTCGTCGGGGAGGGACAGAAAACACTCTCCCGGACCCTGGTGTGAATTGGGGAGATGGGATATATACTCCCAGAGAGCAGCCCTCAGCCCCTGCGCAATCCTTCTGCCGGCAGGAACCCCCCAAAGAGAGCATCCTGGGGGAGCCTCGCCTGATGAACGCCATCAGCTATCACACACCCCGCAACAAACCAGTTAAACAACCCGAAAGAGGGACTCCACTAGCAGAGCCCACCCGTGCAAACACCAGAGCAGGACTTCCCGGGAAGGAGAGGATGAGAAACGGAACGGGAATGTTTGTTTTCCCGTGTTGTTATTGTTGAACGCATGAATGAATGAATGAATGAATGGAACAGAAGGTGCTTGGAGGCATATAGGAAGCCTCTGGCCGCTTATATTAACTTCCTATTATACCCTAAAAATAGAACCCCGTTTCCTGTTGTTCGTCAGCTCCTTCTAACTGTTGTGTCTGTTGTGTGACATCTTTCGACTCACAAACGTGACTTTAAACCTCGCACACACGCTTTGGTCTTTTGAAAGTACTACCCGCAAACGTCGTTAAAGGGACGCGGTTTAAGGTGACACGGAGGACCGGTAGCACGAAGTCACCCAGTCCTGGGGCACAGGGAGCCCGGTGCGTCGTGCCACGCTCTCCGCCCGTCACCGCGGCAGCGGGGCGGGGGAGCACCGCGGGGGGGAGGCCGCGCTGCCCCTGTGGCTCTCAGCCAGCCTGGGGGAGGAGAGGGACTGGCCCTAATCCCTCTCGGGGTGCAAAGGCCTCCCTGCCCTCCAGGCGAGCGAGGGTGACCTGCGCAGCGCATCCCCAGGGAAGAGTAAACTGGGGGGTGAGGGGAGAAGCCCGGCCGGGTATGCGTGGGCAGGGCGCGGTGTTGCCCGCGGTCCGGAGAGGGCAGGGAGCGGAGCAACGCGCAGGGCGCATCCCTATCGCCCTCGGCCAGGGCTGCAGCCTCCCTCTCCGGAGCATTCGGGGAGGCTCCCCCTGACCCACGGAGGGGGCGGAGGAAGGAGCGGAGAAGCCAGGCAGGGGGGTCGCAGGCGATGAGCTCCTGCTGCCTTTCCCCGGGAAGGGACGGATGCTCCCGCCCCAGGGCAGTCCCCAGCCGCCCCCTAACTCGCATCTTGCCCCAGCCGGCCCGGTTGCTGGCCCGCCCGGCCCCAGGAAGCTCCCGGGGAGCTCGGTCGAGGCCAGGCAGCTCCCCGTGTGGGCTTCTGCCCTCGCAGCTCCGCGCCCCACTCGTGACTGCTGCCTGCTCGCTTTTGGAGGCACTTCAGTGCCAGGGGACTAGGAGATGCGGGGAGTCCACCCCCCCCCCCCCCCATTTTCATGAGTCACACACCCTGGAAATGAGCATCCCAYTGCTCCGGTGCGTCCAGAGCTATTGATTCAGGTCTAATTTCCTCAGAAGGAGGCCGGTAACGGAGCTCGGCTGCACGGAAGCTGGAGCCGGGGAGGGCCGGTGCCCGGCAGTACGGGCTCCCGGCAGGCAGGGATCTCCCGGCTGCCCCGGCCCCCCCCGCCCCGCCGCCAGAGCGCGGGCCCTGGCCCTGCCTGCCCCTCGGAGGAGAAATACGCTACAGCTGCCGCCTCTACTATGGCACGGCTCGGGCCCCTATTGCCCGCCCCCCCCCGACCCCCGGCCCCCTTTGCCCTCCGCCCTCCGGTGCGGGTAACGGGAGGGGGAGCAGGGCGGCGGGGCAACGGGGCGTGGGGCAGCTCCTTCGGGCAGACAGCGGAGCCGTGCCGAGACGTGCCGATCCGTGCTGTCCCAAGCCGTGCCGCACCGTGCCGTCCCAAGCCGTGCCGCACCGTGCCGTGCCGAGCCGTGCCGCGCAGCCCGTCCCCACCACCCGCCGTGCCGCGGCCCCGCCACGCTCCCCCTCCTCGCAGGCGCGGATCCTTCGTGCCAGAGGCCACAGGGAAAAGGGGGATGGGGGCGAGAAAAAGAAAAGAAAACAATAAATATTGACAAGCAGCGTGACTCTTTGCAGCCGAGTCATTAACATCGACCAATCACCGGCAGCTCCATACCGAGAGATTTGCCTAATTAAATTGGGGAAAATTATCGGTGTGAGGCTGGATGGAGTCAACTGTCCTGACGACAGACGAAGATGTCTGAGCGCCGCGGGGAAGAGCAGCGCCGGGTGCCCAGCGCTTCCCTCCCGCCGGTGTCCACCGACGGCTCGGCAGGGGCTCCCGCACCGCCGCGGCACCGCCGCTCCCCCCGGCCCGCACCCGGAGCCGCTGCCTGTCCTGCGGGTGCGACACCCGCTCGCCCCACCGCAGTTCGTCCGTCTGAGCGAGGGACGCACGTGTAACTCCGTTTGCTGCCTATCGAAGGGAGCAGCTCCTGCAGATTCTCCCTGCCTTTTCTTCTTCTCCTTTTTGTTCCACGTTGCCTGACTCAGACGCCCTATTCCCTTCGCTAAGGCGGCATCTGGGTATTGTTTCAAACCGGTCTCCTCTCCTGCACAACTTTCCCGCATTCCAGGGTTAGCATCCATTACGCGGCAGGAATTATTTCGAAATAAGAAAGCAACGTGTTGCAAACACTCCCCAGCCCATTTTCTGACACCTTTTCTTATGCATGCTCTTGCTGCTGGAGAAAATGCTAGTATGTGCACCTGCGAAAAAACGCCTTCATGATGTTAACAGCAAGCTGGAAGGTATAAAGCAGTAAACTGCCAAATGTACCTGTTCCTACTGAGTACATTACCTACACATATGGATAAAGAGTCCCGATAGGAATTCTTTCCCTTCTCTTCCCCTTTCTCTGTATTTTTATTCATTGTAGATTTGTAAACGCCTGGATCGGGTTACCCTTTCGCGTGTTAAAGTGGAACTCTTGTTAAAAGCAGGAGAACAAGGCAAGACACTTAMAACTGCATTCAGAGTTACTGAACCGACTCCAAGGGTTCAAGAAGTGAAACAACGATGAGAGGGTGGGTAAGGGGGGACAAAACATCCCAGCCGCCCAGGCAAAAAGACACCCCCCCCAGACCCCCCTGAAATAAACCAGCTGAACGATAAGCGCCGAGAGACTGTGGGTTATGCCCTGCCATCGATCGAGCATCGCTTCGCATCCCCCTTCCCCCCCCACCCCCATGGACGGTGCGGAATGCAAACAGGGGGCTCGCATCCCCCGGCTTCCCAGAGCTAATGACCGGGCTGTGGAGGACGAAATCCCAGAGTGAAAAATAAAAACCCTCTAAATATTTCCAAAAGCAACGCGTTAAGGAAAAAAAAAAATCTGCAAAATCTAGAACCCAGTCCTCAGGCAACGTCGCTGCGAGGGGCAGTGTCAGGACCTGTGCTCGGGCTGGGGGTGTCTCTGGGCTGTGCGGGGTTTTGCAAGCGGCAGCTGCTGGTGCCGGTGTTGGTTTTCAAAGCCCGAAGCCTCCAGCCCGTTTCCCCATCTAGAGCAACTTTCGGATTTCTCTAGGTTTAGCGAGTTCCGCCGGGTCCTTCCTACCTCAGTCCTCTCCGCTGGGGTCTGTCTCTGGAGTTCATGCTTAGCTGGACGCGAGGAGATTTAAGTGAGGGAAAGGGGGAAAAAAAAGAGAGAGGGAGTGAGAGAGAGAGAGAGGGGAGAGAGAGGAGAGGGGAGAGAGAGAGATCCTCCGCCGTGCTGGATCAAACTTAATGTCTTTCCCCAGTCCATCTTTGAAAGAAGTGGTAATACCACCTGGATGTTCGGATATAAATCCCCTTGCAAATAATAAATGGATTAATAATAACAAGGTATGAAGTTCTTTTTATAGAAAAAAGGAGAGAATTGAAACTAAATGCGGCAGTTAGACAACCATTTTGATAAGAGGATAATTGAGGCGACACTGGTGTATAATTAGAGGATAATTTATGCTATATCCACTTTTATTCCACCTCCCAAAATAAACCCAGTCCATAATCATTACAGGCAAATTGTTCTGAATTTTATAGCAGCAATTTGAACAAAGTACTGCAGTTAATCATGGGAGATTTTTGTGTATTCCTGATTAGAAGTCTAATTGCCTCCTTCCAGAAAGTAAAAATAACTGTAAAACGACTCTATTTTTATCATTAACAATGTTGACAATAAAATAAAATCAACTGGAATTGTAATCTAAAGACAAATTTAGGGCGCAGGCGCTTTTTTTTTTTTTTTCCTTGGGTCGTTTATATCCTAATCAAGCTTTTGCCAAAACCGCCAACCGCACCTAGCCATTTGCATATATTTGAAAGCGATTACGGGAGCTGCTGCCGCCGCCGCTGCTTTCAGCGGGGAAAAATGCGCTGCGCGTCGCTTCACCGCA
>JASVER010000070.1:4051082-4229785 GCA_030449065.1 Oceanodroma leucorhoa
TGACTGCAAAGCGCTAAAAACGCGGCGCTTTCTGGTAAAAAACCCTCCCGGCTCCGCAGCCCCGCCACGGCTGGGCTCCCCCTCCCAGTCTCCTCCCCCGCCCCTCCAGCGCAGGGGGAAGGAAACTTTCTTTGCCACCGCGAACCTGAGTTTGAGACACGCAACAAGACTCGGCTATTTTCCCCTCTCTTCCTGCGGGGGGAAGGAGGAGGGAGGCAGCCGTGGGGGCCCGGGGGCAGCTGACCGATGTTTGTTTCTCTAAACCACTAGTCTTAGGATTTGTGTTTTAGATCGTGCGGGTTGGTCAGGAAAACTAGACCCAGCTTTCCTCCTTTTTTTTTTTTTTTTACTTTAATTTTCTTTCCCCCCCTCTTTTTATTTTTTAAATTTATTTCTCCCTGCGTTTCAGGGAAAGCTGCATCCCCGCGGTCCACGGGGCAGGGTTCTGCCGGGGCGCGCTCTCCCAGCCTCCCCACGGCCGCAGAAGCTCCCCGCTCGCCCCCGGGCCCCGGTTCTCACCTGGCTGGCTGGCGGAGCTCTGTACGCGGTTGTAAGCCCCGCTGTACTGGTGGTAGGGGCTGGCGTAGCTGTAGTCTGCATAGGCTTTGGCAGGATAGTTCCCAGCAGATCCGTTCATACCGTGGTACTGATACTGGTAGGGATTGAGCGCTTTGCCGTAGGAAGCCGAGGTAGGCGAGCAGTAGCCGTGCGGGGCTCCCCCCGCCGGGCTGTAGTAGTCAGAATCCGTAGCCGAGGACTCGGGTAAAGTGGGAGATTCCTGGGACGGGTGGTGCATGGCTGCGGCCGTCTGGAAAGGAGCCTGGAAGTCGCCGGATCTGATGTTGGGGACCCTTCTGTCAAATACTCCTGTCATAGCTCGGAGCCGGCGGCTGGCTGGGGCTGGCTGCTGGGGCTGCTCGGGTCTAAGCAGACATGTCTGGGGGAGGAGGCTGCGGCGCTGTGTCTGTCTCCGGCAGACTGCTGGCTGGGGCGCAGCATAGGCTTGGTTAAATCCTTAATTGCGCTCTTACGCACAGCAGGGTGGATCGGGTTCCATTGGCCAGAGCAATCGGGAGCAGCGACACCCTAACTCGTCCAACTAGTTTAGCACAACAAAGCTTTGGCTTAAAAAAAAAAAAGAAAAAAAAAAGGGGGGAAGAAAAAAAAGTCCCATTCAAGCTCTTTTAAAGTGAATACCAAGAGCAATCTCCGAGCCGGAGCGTCGCGATCGGGAGGTTTCCGGCTCCCCCCCCACCCCGCAGCCGGCGAGGGGGCTCGGCCGGCCCCGCCGCCCGCGGGCGCGCAGCCCGGTGCCCCCGCACCTCCAGCCCGCAGCGCCCCGGGGGAAGGCCGCAGCCACGCCACTCGGATTTGCCGTCCGGTCCCTCTTGGCTACGTTGACGGCTTGGGAAAAACGTACCGGGCGCTCCTGGATCCAACGCGATTTCTGATCTGGTGGCGATAACCATTAGCGTCGAACTGGTGTTGTTTCACTCGGATTGTCCTCCCCCTCCGAGGGGACGCCGTCCGGGACCTCCGCGTTAAATAAAATAAATCACATTACCCCCCAAAAATCTTGAATTTTAGTTACATCATTTCCTGCGTTGAAGACCCCAGCACGGCCCGGGGCCAGGCGAGAGTGTCCCGGCAGGACGCCCGTGGGGGAGCTGCTGGGGGCACTGGTGGCACCATACGGCCTAGGGGCACCCACCCCGCCGGTTTCGCGAAAGGCGATCTGGCTGTGGCACGATGCCCAGGGGCGGAGAGCCCCCGGCCCCCCCGGCAGCGCCGGAGCCCCTCCAGGTGCGCCCGTGGACGCCCGGCCCCACGCGTGGCCGCTCCTCACCGCCCCGTGACGATGCTCACCATCTGGTCCGGCTCCGGCCCAGGGTCAGATGCCCATCACGAGGGGAGCTCAAATCACCCTCACGCGTGGGCAGGATCACTGGGAGGCCGCCGCGGGGCTTCTCCACTTGGAGGCCGCCGCAAGAGCCCACTTCCCGGGTGACATTCCCCCAGAAGTGGCTGGCGCTGTGCGGGGGTGTCCACCCCCCTGCAGCACCCCGACCAGCAGCACCCTCCTTCGCCGGCACCCGGTTTTCCGCTCCCGTCTGCGCACCCAGGTCTCAGGCGATGGGCTCCGGGGCAGGGCCGGAGCGAGCCACCGGCTGGTGATGCCCGTCCCTGGTAATTTTACAGCAGCGTTGCAAAAAAAAGGATCGGATTTTACTAGACACTAAGGAAAACAAATAAAAGGCTGTTTTCAGTGACCTGGAATTGTAGATTTTTCTGAAGTTGTTTACTCTCCAGATTTAGCCTGTTTGCTCACCGAAGATCTCATAGCCAGCTGGGTAACACTTGTAACACAACCATGCATGTTGTACTTGAACTTATTGTTTGCTTTGGAAATGTCCACAGCTCATATAAAATCACATTAAACAAATCCCTAAGCATTTCATTATATGAATCACTTACTTAAATCCATTGGAAATATCTCTTCCCCCCCCCCCCTTTATTTTTTTCTAAAGAGAGGAACCGAAGGGGGATATAAGCTTACGACTGGGGAGGGGGGAAGTCAGTTTATTAATGCTCCCAATTTGCATCCAGTTGGAAGGGACGGTAGAGATTTTAAACAGATGAAGAGGGGGAGAGAGTGGGGGGGAAGCCCATTTGTGTCATAAATTCCAGGGCACTGCACTTCAACACGTCCGGGCAGGAAGGTGCCGTTTGAAAGGAGAAAACAGGAGAGGACCTGGGCGCTGGTATCGCATCCAGCCCCGGCAGCGTCCGGAGGCGCGGCGGGTCCCGGCCAAGCCATCCTGACAAGCTGTTTTTGCAGCTCACCGGGGAAATCTGGCTCGGTTTCCCGCAGCAGAGAAAGTTTGCTCTTGTTTTATTCAGAGGCAAGGCAGGGAAAGAAAAAAAAAGTTTCGATATTAAAGGGGGAAAAAAAAGACAGAAATCCACCAGATACAACAGCAACACCCCCAAGCTGATTTTTTTTGAAGGCATCCGCAGCCGTTGCAGTCCGCGCGAGGATTACCGAGCCGAGGGCATACAAATCCGCCTGTTCGCGGGTTTCCTGCCCCCCGTCCTTCCCAGCCCGAACCCGATTTTCTTGACTTTCTGCTGTTTTTTTCCCCCAGCGGTTTTTATTTAACACATCCGGTGGGGAGCGAGCGTTTCAGAGGGAGCCGGAGTCTGTTTTCTATTTCACAATGCGGTCATTGTTTACCGGCACATGCCCGCCGCGCCGCCTGAGCGGCTGCCCAGGGCCCCCGCGCCCAGCCGCGGCCCTTTCGGGCCCAAACCCCGCTAATCGGCAGCGGGGGGGGGGGGGAGCAGGCGCTCGCAGCCGGTCCCGGCGCGCAGGGCGCGGGGGCGCCGCAGCCGCGGGGGCACCGGAGGCGCGCGGCGGCCGTGCCCGTGACAAGAGCGCCACGGCGTGGCCGCGCGCAGCGCCGCCGCGCTACCTGCGCGCCGCCCGCTCCCCCCGCCCCCCGCCGCCGCCGGGGCCAGACTGAGCGGCGGCGGCGGCCGCGGAGCCGGGCGGGCCCGCCAGCGTTCTCCCCGCAGGGCACGGGGACTGGGGCGCTGGAGCCGCCGGGCCGGCGGCCGCGGCCGGACAACGCGGCGATTGTTCCCGCCCGCGTCGGGGAGCTGCTGCGGAGGCAGCGCTGGGGCCCCAACCAAGCCCCGCGGCGGGACGGGGCGCTGTGTCCCGGCCGGTGCCCGCCGGCCGCCCCGCCCTGCCCCGGTCCTGGCTCGGCAGCATCCCCGCGGGCCGAGCCCTCTGCGCTCGGCCTGCCCGGAGAGCGGGGGGATTTGCAGACGGTTCTCCATCCTCTCTCGCTCGGCGGTGCTTTGTTTCCAGCTGACGAGCGAAATATTTCGGATGAAGTCTCTCAGACTTTTGGATGAAATCTTGCAATTGTTCAGAGAAAATCTTTCACTTTCTGGATAAAACATTCTCATTTGGGCACCGAGTTTTTGCTGGAAACTCTATTTCCATGGAAATTGCTGGCAAAGAATGAAAGGAATATTTTTCCCTTCTTTAAAAGAAACCCAAACAGCCCTCCACAGTGGAAACACGGATTAACTCTTGTTTCACAGCATCAGAAAATGGTGATTTCCAACAACTTCAACTGAGGGCTTTCCTGGTGCTCCAGTGCATCGTGTTAGGCTTAGGACTTGTTTACCTAGGGGAGTATTTTCAGAATGAGGAGGCAAAGGGACTGAAAGTCCTTGTATTCTCACTTAAGGCTGGGCAAAAAAAATTACATCTGCTTCAAAGTAAAAATCTTGTCATGTTCAGTATGGGCTAGCGGGAATCCAGTGGAGAGGGCTAGCGAACTACCCAGACGGATGTTCACAGGGCAGTGATAAAAAGGAAAAATGCAGGAAAGGATTTTGGAAAAAAACAATTGGGAGCAGGGGAGGAGGAATAAACCTGACAGAAAACCCAGGGAAAGACTCTAGGACTTTTTTTGCTCAGATTTCAGTAGCTTTCTGCAGAGCCTCTGGCTCTGGGTACAGCTGGTTCTGGGAGAGGAAAAGGGGCATTTCTCCACCTAGGCATCACATTCTCTGCTTTGGAGAACTTACGCCCCTCCAAAAGAAAAGGAGGTTTTGTGTTCCTGTGAAGGTCACCATTCATGTTGATGGAAGGATGCACATGTGACCTTGGGATCGAAGCCCGTCCGGTCTCTCAAGCACTGGGGTAGCCGTTGGTTTTGCCCTCCATCCCAAAGCGTTCACTAGGCTCCGGTCATCTCCCACCCCTGGAACAGCCTTTGCACTTCCAGTTGCTTGCGCATGCCCAGGAAACACCAGGCCTCCAGTTAACAAAGCGAACCTGTCACTTCGGCATGTCCACAGCTGATGGACTCACTGCCGGGTTGGCCACAGCCTGGGCTCCGCTGGCCTCGCTCATCTGGTCTGTAAATTGCACTGCRCATAAAACCCATGATGTACAACGTTAAGAATTAGAATTTGCCTTTTAGGGCAGATTGTGGCTGTCTCTTACTTGCCAAGGAGCTGACATGAGGAGCTTACACTTGCACCTATTTCCCCCAAATTGCACCAACGTGACTGAAGGGAGGAGGCAGGGCTCCCTGTTAGCGTCAGCCATAGCAGACTGAGCCAAATGCGTGGGACAAGATGATGTTAAGAGATGCCTGGAGATGCAAGTCTCTTGCCTGGAGCCCCCCTTCCCTCCTCCCTTGGGAGGGGTTGCTGCAGGAGGCGCCTGCCAGGGTCACTGAGGGGTTGCTTAGCTGTTTCTTGATGTATCACAACCTTCCCAAGGCAGGGAATTGCCTGGCAGTCACAGTCCAGACATGGCCTGTACATCCAGAATGGGAAATACTCAACAAACTCGCCTATTCCCTTCCCTTTTGGAGCTCTGACCACATGAGGCAGATGGGGAGCTCCCGTTGTTCAAGGGCTCGGCACAGATGTGACCCATCTTAAGGAGACCTGCTCTGGGCTGGGCAGGATGTTCAAACAAAAGTCTGTCCCAGGCTTTTTTCCCGTTTCCAAGCCATGTGCTTCTATCACAGTGTAACACCGAACTCTTTCTGAGGTCATGGAGGCCAGCAGAGAAACGTCATCAGAAAACCCAACTTCTCCCAACTGAGTTGTTCTTCTACCTGCCTTCGCCCCGGGTAGCTGGGCATTGTTATTGCAGGAGCTGTAGGTGCTTTGACTGATGTGAGGCCCGGTGGTTTCCAGGAAAGACAAGACACAAACCAGATGGAGCCATCTTCAGATCAGCAGTTTGGGTCAGCAGCGAGAGCTGCAGGACCATGGCTCCTCACACAGTTGCCTGAGGTTTCCACAACAGACGTTTGAGTACGGACCTGGAGCCCTGTGAGCAAAACTGCTGCTGGAGGTGCTGCTCTGGCGCAGAGCATGAGCCAGCACTGCCGGAGAGCCGGGTGTAAAAGCTCTCTTTGCCAGAAACACTCGGAGAAAATATTTGCACTAGCTGCCCTTGCTGCCTGGCTGCGGTGCTGCCCACTGCAGAGGTCTGGCATGGCAGTCGGAGCGGTGGTGGTGCCAGCACGCGGGGAACGGCCTCCGACCAAGAGCAGAGGAGGAAAGGACCTCAGCTGTGGCAGCAGGAGGGGCAGGAGGAAACGACTTCAGGAAATCCAACGTCCTGGATGAGTGGGCAGCTGGGCTGGATGACTGTAATGATCTTTTCAGGCCTTAAAATTTATTGCTGTAGCTTTTAGCTCTGAGTAGCCAAAGGCAGTCGCTTCTCAAGGAAAAGGGTTGATTCATCTCCAGTACGGCCGTTCACTGCTTATTCTCTCCCGCCTGTCACATCTCCTTCAGCTGTAACTCACTTCTCAGCCTCTCAGATAGGAGCAGGGCTGCTGCCTCTCTGCGGGACTTCAGATGTGAGATAAACCCCTTTGCATCCCAATGCCGCAGGAATGTTTTCCCAGATCTCTGACATCCCTGTTAAAAGATGACCGGTCAAAGAATTTGAGGGGTAGCTCCTCAGGCCCTTTGGTGTGCTTTCAGTGGGGCAGGGCAGGGCAGGGCTGCTGGCAGAGGGGCTCGGGGAAGCCTGCCCGCGGGGACCCTCATGCAACGCGGATTGTCCCCTACAAACCTCAGGAATTAAGCTTGCAATTTTCCTTTTGCTCTTTTAATAATGATCTAATATGTTGTTATCCTACAGAGGTCAGCCAAACTTTTATAATTTAGATGTTGAAGGTTTTGTGGATGATGGCAGCGTTAGGACAAACTCTCCAAAACTCCTGTTTAGCTAACGCTAAGTTTAGTGTAAGGTTAACATGCCTGTGCAATCAGCTCGAATCAGGCAACATTAAACCATACAAATCGATGCAGAAATGAAACACAGCAATTAGGCTGTGAATACAAGAAGTGACATTCAACAAGGGGCCAGGACACCTTGCAGGTTAAAGATCAAAATAGCAGAAGCACATCTCTTGTCATGTATATCTGTCCTTATTACTTATATTACATGGTCTGTCTGGCCTCTCCTATTAAGTTTATTACTACGTACTCATGGACAGTATGTACRCCAGCTAGCAGTAGATAATATCTATAAAATGACTTAATAACTTGCATCTGTCATAAACCCCACTTCATGTTCAGTTCCTCAGTTATAGCTTAGCCTTATTACTGTTATTATTTAAATATATATATATGCTAGACTTTGCCCCTGACTGCAATTCCAGGGCTATATTATTTTATTTCATCTTTTGCCTTAGCTTTTATGTCCTTCACTAAAATGTACGCTGGCGTAATCCAAACTTGGTCTCCTAAAAGTTTCCTGTGCAGCACAGGGGAACCTTCTCCTTCATCTTTCGCAATCCAGCCTGCAGCTGCGAGCAGCCCTGCAGGGAAGCTGGATGTCACTGGCTGTGTTGTCAGTGCTGTCTCTTCAAGGGGCTCTGTAAGGTCACCGTCATATTCATAAGCGTAGAGGAAAAGACTTTTCTTCTTTTTCTGGTCTCCATGTTTGAATTACATCTTTGTCCTTGAAAGAGGCCCTGCTGCAAGAAGCATCAAGATGCTCTGCTTTAAGATTCATTTTACATTCCTGTGAAGATCTTCATTTATTGGAAAAATGGAGGTTATTTTCTTCTTCAGCTCAGATTTCTTCATCACGATGTTCTCTAGTCAGTGACTGAAAAATAGCTCTTGGGGCTGTATCATTCGTGCTTCTATGAGCCTGCTAGTTCTTTTATTATTAGGAAAATGCCTTGGTTTGGGAATGAGAAAGAAGGTGTTTTTCTTAAGAGGCTTTGAGGCAGGCACGTATTTTGAGGTAAAGTACCACCTGGGTGAAAACCTACAGAAGGAAAAGAATTTTCATTAAAGATATTTAGCTGAAAATACATTTGGTTAGAAATAAGACGTTTTATCTTTTTTTCTTTCTTCTTCTTTCAAAAAAGGGTAAATTAACCTTTGGAAAAAACCCCAAAGGGTTATGGTGCCTTCTGCAGAATTTATACATTTTTGTGAAGATGCCTTCCTTCCCAAGTGAGATCTTTGGATCAAGCAGAGGATGAATGAATGATGCAGACGTGACCAAATTAGGTTGTATGGCTTGTGCTGTGCAGGAAAGCAGAGCAAAGGATTGCTGTGGTCCCTTCTGGCCTTCAGCTGTGTATATTTTCAGTAATCTTTTTGTCAGTTTCATAAAAAATTCCACTTTTTTTCTCACGTGCTGCCAAATAAAGTCCTCATGGTTAATGTGCCATCACCCTGATTTCAGAAATGGTGGGCGCATGATGATGCCTGGATTTGGGCTTGGGACTTTTCATCACTTGAAGGACCAGCAGTTAACCCTAGAGCTCTTTACAACAAGGTGTGCATGGCTGCCTCTTCCTTTTCCCTGATCTCCACGGGGAACCCAGCTGATACAAACCACCAACATGATCGAGGTCCTGCTAAAACCAGTGGAAAGGGTCCCCGTTGACTTCAGTGGGGGTAGATGGATGTTTTGTGTGCCCATGATCCCTCTTCTGGTTCAATACCTGGAATCACAGAGCTGTAGCTTCTGCCTTAGCCTACCCATTTCGGTACTCATGCTTTAGAGGCTCTCACCTGCCCTCTTTCTTCTCCATCCCACTTTGCTGGAGGATTCTGCTGTGATGAGTTGGACATGAAATCTTGCCTTCCTCTGGCACTTGTTGCTGTTTTTAGGCAGATCAGAAATCCTCGTCATGCTTGCTRTTGCTCTTTGCCTCAATGTACTTACAGTCTGGAGAAGGTACGGGTGGACTGGCGAGCAGAGAAAGCCATCGCCCCGAAGCCTGTCCTTGGCCTTTTTGCTGTGTTATACAAGAGATGTCAATTATCCTCCCTGGCTTTGGAAAAGAAGCTAGATAAAATGCAGAGATTATGAAGGGAGGCAGTCATATTACAACAATTCTGGGCAGCGAAATAATAGTTGTGAATGGAGTGAAAGGATGGTACAGTGTGATCCAAAGGCGCGCTGGTGCCAGCGCGAGTCTTTCCAGCCACAGTCAAAAGAACTTTATGCAGCCCTTTGTGTGCTTACACATCGTGATATAAAAGATGAAATCTTCCATAGACCGAAGTGGCCAGGACATCGTTAGTGTTATCTTACATAGGATTTCAGGGGAGATGGCTTCGGGTGTTTGTCGGCAGAGTTTGGATCTCTATCAAAATCTGGTTCTTCTTTTGGTGAAATAATAGGTGATGGAGAATGGTTGCAGCTCGAATGGAGCAGAGCTCCTTATTGAGGGCTTCACATTTAATCTTTTCCCATTAGGATTTCAGAAAGTAAGAGAGTGTTAAAAAAAAAGTGACAATCACATATTTCTGCACATTTTGTTTTTATAATTGTAATATTATAGTGCTGTTTACTCAACCAATATAAGCCCGGTGCTCTCAGCAAATACTTACAATGTGTGTGCTCCGAATGTATTCTTTGCAAAGCAGACTTTATACACCACAGATGAAAACGCTTCAGCCTCATTTAAATAGGAAATAAAAAGGATTGCATTACATTATTTCTTTGCAAGCTGAAAAAAAAAAATTAAATAAAAGGCATTGTCCTCTTTCAGAGTTCAGATTTCATTTTCTTCAAATGAAGTTGCGGTGGTTAGATTTACAAAACCTCTATTCTTATTTTTTTTTTTTTTCACAGATCTGCGAATTTCCTATCTTTAAAGTGTTTGCACAGAGTCAAAAAGAAAACAATAGAAACACAAATCTTCAAGCCAAAATTTCCAAGCTGGCATGAAAAATGGCAAGAACAAAATTTGAACACTTCTTAATACCAGTGTAACCACGAGATTACTTTTAAATTCCTTTTCTGTGAAATGCTGTGTTTTATTTATCAGGACAAAACAGAGCGTAAAGCAGAAAAGACATTTCTAAAGATTTTCTTGGACTGGTTAAAACTCTATCTGAAGACATACAGACTATAATAGAAACACATAGACCAAATTGTTTTTGTGTTTTACATTTTGGCATTTTTGCAAACTTCCATAATTATGTCATTTTAGTACATTAAAACAAACAGCAAGGAAATAGAAAATACTTCTTCCACAGCTGTGTTTACTACCTTAAATGTGTTTTTTTCTCAACCAGGCAACCGGTCTGAGATAAGAGGTTTCCCTGCTGTGTAACACAGCATAATCAGAAGCACACGCAGCACCCACCTGGAGTATTCCAATGTACAAGAGTAGTGGAAAATTAAAGCAGTAGAATGGAAAAGTCAATAGCTTTTTCCAGTGAGACACTTTTGACATAGTAATAGACTTACTTTTTAAATATACGTTTTAAATATGAATACAGAAGATCTTGGAGAGTTCCTTTGAGTGAAAATCCTGTTTATACAGGGAAAAAAGAATATTCAACCTTCTTTGAAGAAATCCAAATTTTAATTGAAACGCTTTAAAACATATCCCCATTTTACCATAATGTGAAACATGATTTTCCACTTTCTTTACTACTTTGGGGAGCATATTTTACACAAATGAAAGCCTAATGAGCTATTCCCAGTCAAATGGAAATATTTTGTCAAAATTGCAAATATCCAAAGAATGTTATTTAGTCGAAATCAGCAGCACCTTCAGAGATTTCCTATGGAGTTTTAATCTGCTTGAATATCTATTTAGAAATGAAATTGAAATTTTTCTTACCACCATTTCTATAGCAGAAATAAGTTGCAAAATCATTGCTTGAAATTAGCAATATTGCTTTCCAATTTTCAGCCATTGCTGATATGAAGTAACCACTTTTCAAAAAAGTCCAGGCATTTTAGGTAGGATTTTATTTCACTGGAAAGTCTGATAGATCTTTTAAAAACTTATTTTGAATGGTCACTCGATAATTATTCTGAATGTTGTAGAAATCAGAAATTCTGACAAATTTTTCAGGTCATGCAAAACATACATTTTTCTTGACTTGAAATTAAATATTTTACTTCAGCTTTGAGTGTTTCTTTAAGGTCTTTGGTTCTGCAAAAAGGAAATGAAAGAAATTTTATAATCGCAGAATGAAAATGTGTCGTAAAACATCAGCGTGGACTTTTTAGACTTCCATACTCTTTTGTCTTTTTTTTTCAGTATGGACAGTTGAAGATAAAAACCTCTCACATCAAGTCATGGAATATTTTTGAGTAACCAAATTTACAGTTTTTGTTAAAAGGCAACTTTGGCTAAAAAAAAGTAATCAGAACCTACTTTGGCAAATATAGCATAAACCCCTACAGCAGATAGGCACTCAGAAAAATTCTTCTCATCAGCTGAAATTTTAGGCAAGCTTTTTTGTCTTGTTTGAAGGTTCTGCCCATGAACATTGGACACAATCTGGTCGRTAAGCTTCACTAACATGGTCTTTGCAGTTTGCCTTATTTTAGCCACCTAAAATCCAGGTCTCAAGTCTAGGCCAGCACCCTCAGCTTCCATTGCTGAGGTGGAGAATGATGGATGTGTCTCGAGGAGGGATCAGTCTCTCCTAGGAGAGACATCATGAGACAGCTGTGTCGCTACATACCCAATCTATTGCTTCTGCCAAGAACACTGTCAAACTCAAATATTTAGGATACTTGTGGATGCTAATATAAGCACTGCAACCTGTATTAATTTGCATTGTCAGGAGTACTTTCCAGACCATCTATAATACAGTCTGAGTATTTAGCACTGTAACTGCGTATAATCCAGGAGATCCACTGAGAACCAGCAGATAAAGGCGGTTTTGCTCTGTGCGCGCATACACCGTGAGTTTAATGTTTCAAACTGCTAGGTAACCAGAGCATCCCCTGGTATGCCTGCCACTCCAAGCACTACGGCCGGGTGTTCAAACACAGGGACAAATGTAGCGTGGTCCCAGATTTTAGCCAGGAGAAGCTGAAGTCAGAGTGCTCCAAACAGAAATGATACTGCTCCTTTTTAATAACGAAGGTAATTAAGCCTCAGATGCCATGGTAAAAGTCATGGCAAATTCATTACCATCAGCAAACCAAGTCAAAAGTATTTGGGAGTCAGGCTACTCCCATTGGTGCCAGAGGAGGTTTACCACGGGCTTCCCCAGCAGCAAAGTTAGGTCAGCGCTGAGCCCTTGCAAATTCTCAGCTTACCGTGATGTGCTCTAGCTTAGTCGTTGGAGGGGGCAGGGATAGGAGCCACCAGCTGAAGTTTTGTGCCTATGCTGCAGCAGATGAGGCTGGCTGCTTGCCCTTGCAGCATGCTACTTCACCCTTTGCTATGTCCTCCGCGGCACTTGGCTTTAAGGAGGACTTTAGAAGTATTTAGAAATAGTTTTGGTTATGAGATAGCTTAGCAAAGCCTGTGATGCAGACTTAATAAGGTAAATGCAAAGTATTACTGAAGCTTGGGAGGTCTGTGTTTTACTCAGCAGTGCTAGGCAGTTCACCTCCCTGCTGGGTTGGCCCCGGCCAGCAGCTAAGCACCCATGCTGCTGCTCACTCACTCCCCCCACCCAGTGGGACGGTGGAAGAAATAGGAAGAGCAAAAGCAAGAAAACTCATGGGTCATGATAAAGGCAGTTTAATAGGTGAAGGAAAGAGAAAAAAACAGCAAGCAAAGCAAAGGCAACCACTCACCACCTCTCAGAGGCAGACCGATGCCCAGCCAGTCACTGAACACAGGCCACCTCGGAAGCCAGCTCCCCACACCTCCTTCTTCTTCTTCTGCCTCAGTTTTTGTTGCCGAGTGTGATGTTACATGGTAGGGAGGTGAACAGCTGCAAAGTACAGATCCTTCCTCAAAGGGGGTGTGAATTTCTAGGCACTACCATTAAAAAGTAGAAAAAATAGATACAGGGATAGATTTGTCCTACCTATGATGCTTAGAGAGTCCTTTCTTTAGGATGGTGTGACAGACATGGGGATGTGGGTTTCCTCAAGGAGGATAACTGGATGAGAGGTGTTTTCTTTTTCCTTCTCTCAAAAGAGAAATGACCATTTATTTAAGCTAATAATGCAATGAACCTTCCCATTCCTTTTCAGAAGAAAACCGGAGTTGCGACTACTTAAAACCCACTTTCTGCAACACAAAGCACCGTTCTGC
Source organism: Oceanodroma leucorhoa (assembly GCA_030449065.1). Taxonomy (NCBI): domain Eukaryota; kingdom Metazoa; phylum Chordata; class Aves; order Procellariiformes; genus Oceanodroma; species Oceanodroma leucorhoa. The sequence continues at coordinate 4,064,135 of JASVER010000070.1, forward strand.
TCACAGAGATATTTATAGAGGAAATTAGCACAACTTCTTGATAAATCTGTTGGATTAAAAAGTGATGCGGCTGGCAAATGCAGTTTCCCTTTTAAGCTGTTTGAGCATTTCTGTCATAACAAACGTTGTCCCGAAATTGTGGCACCCTTTCCTCTCACAAATTTTTGAGTGGTGCTGGAACACACTCTGATATGATTCCCTTTCATTTCTGACACCGTTATGTCATTTTATGGATTTGCGCTGACAGCATTTCATTTCGACATCATTATAGCATCTCAACTGACTTTCCACACTGAGCACACCAAGAGTTTTGTGATGATACTATACTAAGAACGGTTAGAATGCAAAATAACCCTGCTGAAGAGTAATTATTATGCATGAACATGATCAGGTTTTCTTGCTTAAATTTTCAGCTGTTGAAAAGTTCGATATTTTCTTTCTTTTAAAAATGGCCAGGAGATTCAAGGTACAGGTGAAGCTACCCCGAGGCTGGAGGATGCAGAGCCTGGTGGGTGCACAGGCTGCCGTTATGGCTAGCAAAGGTGGGCGCAGCACTCACCAGGAGTCAGGAGTCAGTCCATCATCTTCAGCCCCTCGGAAGTCAAGTGCCTGAGCTGGGCAGCGAGGTGCCCAGGTGCCTCAACTCCCATCACAGGCAGCAGTAGGAACCAAAGGGGGCTTGACCCATCAGTGTTAGACGCATCTCTTAAGATGTGATGAGATTTTGTTGGGACGTGGCGGTCTCAACTGCAGAGGAAGCCTGGACAAGTGAATTAGCCTCGCTGCCTAACTTTTAAGCAGTTAAAGTTAGGAGAGTCTAGTTCCACCCAAAAGGGTAAAGAAAGGCAACTGGAAAAAAAAAACATGGTAGAAAAACCAAAAAAAGCCCCAACCCCCCAAACACATTTCTTCTTTATGCCTCTCAGTGCTATGTCTTATAAATTCATGGCTGCACAAGCCAGGGTGTGCAGTGGAATCCCAGGTAACAAGTCTAAGCCAGGTGCCTCTCTGAGGCCTCTGTGATGAGGGGGAATCGATCCCACCAGAGATGCTCTTGCAGTGACATCCATGCAGGGCAGCAGTGCGGCCACCCCAGGATCACACACATCTCCCTGGCTGCCGTGGACGGTTGCTCTGGTTCCCTGAACCCTCCTGCAAAACCTCCACCTGCACCTGACTGTTCCCATGCTTGGATCTGGTCTAAGCAAGGAAAGATATGCAAGCTCATGCACAGTTACATTAAAAATTAAAGAATATTAAGGTAGTGGCAGCTCCAAATACAGCAAGCCTTGGATTTATCAAAATGTACGATATTTAGAAAGTCTTCATTCATCTCTAATTACATCATCAACCACTATATATATTTTTTTTTTTAATTGGAACATTTGTGTTGGCGAGGATATCCAAGGCATGCTTAGGAAGTGAGATAGGTCAGTATTTTTACTGTCATGTTTAAATTAGTGATCCTCTCCCTTAGCTACTGCATTTGGTACAAGTAGAGTCAGTAATTTCTTCATGATCTTTTGCAGGAGTGGGAATTTTCTACTCTCTGTAGTATGTAAGTGCCTTACTAACCTTGATAATGTTTTTCCTCAGGTGAAACAAGATAGATAATGGATAGCATTACCTCCCCTGTTTGAGATGGAAAAATGAGACAGAGGAGACTTGCTGGAGTCCAGATTAAAGTCAGCTCTTTGGGCTCCCACATCTATCCCACCAGCGTACACGCCACTGTCTCCACCTGTCTGTCCTCAGGCAGATAGAATAGCAGGGCTCTATTTTCTTCTCCGTTACATTTTGTGTATGTTTTACAGCGTCACACTGTAATGACATAGTAGGTTGCCTGGAAATAGCGTGCACCTGAAAGTAGAAAAGTTCCTGATGTGCTTTTAGTCAGCTAAATCCTCAGTTAAATGTGCCAGCAAGCTCTGGCTGCGTAGGACAGAGAGCAGGAGTGAGAGGAATCAGCTGGGGAAGTAGTGAGTGGGGAATACAGCTTTTCGAGACAGTGCTGCATGTTTCTTATTTCAGATTAACGGCTCAGCTGATGTGGATCAAAACAGTTACCTGGGGGCAATTCTAAGTTATCTTATTCTGATGAGAAATCCCAGGTAAATGTGAAAGTCTGGAGGCATAGCACTGGGAGCTCAGCAGCCTGAGCCCAGTCTCGGTTGAGTAGTGCAGAGTTCCCTCCGCGTGCTTCGGAAACCAAGCAGCAGTAGGATTTATGACATGAGCGTGGAGTGCTGTGTGGGAAATGGGTATGTCACCTGTAGCCGAACCCAGGAATAGTGTTAGGCTTATGTTTTGTCACGCAATTATTTTTTTTATAAGGGATGACATTGGAATATTATTGAAGGCAAGTTCTGCACTGTGTATGGCTCCTGTATTTGCAAGTGAGTTTATCTGTAAAACATGCTGCTGTGATCCTTAAACATGTCGCAGGCATCTTACAGCCCAGAGGAAACTGTTGTAGTACCTACGGGCCACCACTGGGCATCCTTCTGCTCGTCCAAGTGGAAGGGTTTGGTGGCCTAGACAGTCAAAGGGTTCCTCAGTTACAGGGTCTCTGTACGTACAGCACACATCTCGTACCCAAACTTGGGAACAGCCACAGTTCCCATCCATAGTTGTGGATGCCCCATCATTGGAAGCATTCAAGGTCAGGTTGGATGGGGCTTTGAGCAACCTGATCTAGTGAAAGATGTCCCTGCCCATGGCAGGGGGTTGGGCGTGATGATCTTTAAAGGTCCCTTCCAACCCAAACCAGTCTGTGATTCCTTCCTGTGCAAAAGTCTCCCAGGCCAGAAAGGGGTTTCGATGTTTCCATGAGCAAGCAAGAGGACGAACCACTCTCCTCATAGCTCCCATAGGCATTGCAAGAGAAGAACATCATTTATCATCGCATCATCTCAGGTTATTCCTGAGCTAGTAAAGCTTGAGCAGAGAAAGATTCATGAGATGGAGCTCATCCTTTCAAATCCAAGCCCGTGCCTTTCAGCTGCCTCACCCCAAGACAGATGTGCTGCGCCCAGCCTCCAGAAAACCTGATTCATGGCTTCATCCACAGCCCATTGCCAGCAAGCAAAAGATTTCCATTGACTTCACTCAGTTTTGTGGCTGGCCCCTGGGACTCAAAACACATTGCAAAAGGCCAGTTCTCTGCTGAATCTGTCAAGGGTCTCCTRTGTTGTTAGAGCCAGCGGAGCCTCGCTGGTTGCTGCCAGCGGGGAATTTGGCCCTACGTGCCATTTCCAGCGYGGATGTCGCAAGCTGACTTCACCCTCCATTCATCTTGTGCTTCTTTTTTAGCTTGGGAAATAAGCTGTAATTGAGAATGTAGCTTTTCAGATATCAAAGCCCGTTTACATTCACTAAGTTTATGAAATGATGGTTAAAAAGAAAACTTAAAATGACATCTCTTGAGTTTTTGCTGATAAAAAATATGTCAGACTTTCTGGAAAACCCTACCTCTGGGATTGCTGCCAAGTGTTTGCTTCTCTATTGCTACTATATTTTGACCTCAAATGGAACTTTCTAATTACATCACAAATATTATTATATCATGTAAATTAGGAAGCTGTTAACATAGTCCAGGATAAAATAGCTGAAAAATAACAGGCTACAGCCACTTTTCATTACACTCTGAAGGTCTAAAAAGTTCTGAAGTATAAATCCCCAATCCTGTCTCACTGAGTATTGAAGAGCAGATTACCTCACAGCAAAGCAAGCTGGTTACTTAAAGAAGCTGGCTAATCCATAAGACATTATTCCTGTCCTCTTCTGTTGGCATCTTTTGTAATAGTTTATTAACAATGATTTGTGTCCTGTTGAGTAAGCTGTGTTTGTATAACACCATTGGCACTATATTAGCTGAGACCAAGGGTATTCTGGCTAGTTAGTCAGAGCTATCAAATGCTTGGAACTTAATTTTCACTCTTTTCTGGCTGAGCATCTTTAACAAATATTTTGCTGCAGGGTGGAAAAAGTCCTAAATAGTCAACAGCATTGTTTGCAGGACTGGACATGCATTTGCAGCCAGATGAATATGTTTGATGTGCTCTTGCGGTGGAAACACAATGACATCTACTGGCCAGTGCAGATGGCTGTAAGAGTGTTTGCAGGAGGATTATACGCAGAAAACAGTGCAGATTTGACTCTGTGAGGAAAGGGGATGTCATCCTTCTGAGAGGCAGGATGATAAATCAGAAGAACATCCGCAGATATCTCAAGTAATACAATAGAAATTGCAAACCAGAAAATATAAGGTATTTTACTTATGTACCACTTGTTTATTGTTAGTTGAAAAACAAACAAACAAGCAAAACACTGGCCAAATCCTCTGATGGTGCAAAGCTTCCCTATTGTCTTCAGTAGTGGCTGTCAGATGAAAAAAGGAGTTAAAGCAACTTACACTGGGTGTAACCAGCTGAAATCCACAAACGCACAAACGCGCCTCCTCTGCTCTTGAAAAAGAGATACCTGTAAGCAGGGATTTCTGGTATCCTAAAAGGACACAGTCCTGACTTCTGCACTGCACTGCTATTAGTGCATTTTTCTCTTAACATGATGCAATCTCTGTAAGTCTTGTGCAGAAAATTATATCTAATCAACCCCAAGCGCATGGTGCTCCAGCAGTAAGGCATTTTGCTTGCAAATAGTGTTATTAAAAATAAATAAAGGAGGCAATCAAAACATGTCTGTTTCTGAAAATGTGAATGCTAACGATAGCAAAGAGAATAAATTTCCTACCAGCTCACATTTTTTATGTTCAAAGTGTATCATTTTGAAATCCCTTGTCTTCCATCATCTCTGCCCCTATAATTTTCAGTTCTGTTGCCTCAACAAGATGATGCAGTTCAGCAGAACCAGCACCTCCAAAAATCATCATACTTGCTTTCTAAAACGGGTAGGCTGTGCCAATTTACTCAGTGAGCGGCACTGGGTTGGAAATGTTACACAGCTACGGTACCACTGTAGCATCCCGAAGAGGAATATGCTGTGCTGAAAGGAAGGCTTTGGCTCCAGTTCATGGAAGCAAATCAATCCAGAGCTGAGGGATACAGCATGGACTAGATCCAGTCCAGGGTTGTACAGGCTTCTAGGCGGTGAGAAGAAAATCTAGGCTGTCCAAAAAGGGCCAATATTGTGCACGGAAGCAAGAGCAGCAAATAGGAGCAATGCATTGATATAAAGCTTTGCTTTAAAGGTGGTCACCCTAATCCATGGAGACTTGAGTACCGTTGAGCATGGATTTCAGCGGGAGTCAAGAATGTGCTCAAAGTGAAGCATCATCTTGTAGGCTCTGTTTGTAACATAAGCGAGTGCTCCAAAGCTCTGTACAATTTTTTGTGTTACTCTCTCACTTAGATTTCATCCCTTAGAGAGCAGAAGAGGGAATGTGAGCAAAGGGGTAGGGAATTGACCCTAATGTCACAACTCCACTGCTCAACAATGGGCTTTTCACAGTGCTGTTTGCAAAGAAGAAAAGAAAAAGGGTGAGGGGAGAGGGAGGAGACAGAGAAGAAAAGGCAAAACACAGAAAAGAAAAAAATGGTAAGGTGTTACTAGTTCAGTCTGTGATTACAAAGATCTAAAAATGGTCCTCCTCATAGCAATAAAGCAGAAATCTGTGATAAAAGTGATCTGACAGTCAAAATATTACAGAAAGTTCTCACCAGACCATATACAGCAGATGTATCCTTCTGTACATCGGATTTAAACATCCCCTGCAGGGGATGCAGGGATGCTAGAAATAGGACAACTGTGGGCTGGATTTCCCTCCTCAAATAATTTCAGAGCGTCAGAATTGGCATTTGATTCCTGACTGGCAGCATTCAGGAAGCGGGACAAAACAGGAATGTGTGTATCTGCAAAGCTGCTTGTTTGGATATGACATCCTGGATTTTGGCTCTGAATGGCTATATTGTATTGAGGAAAAAAAAAATCAAGAGCAAGAAAATGTCTTCCATATTTTCTGATATGTGTAACTTCTTTAAACAGAGCTATTATGAGATGTGCACTTCCATGTTAAACACAGTGACACCTAATAATAAATAAAAAATAAATAAGATGCAGATTTCTGGGCTGCTGTCCTACGTTACCACGCCACCCATGAGTTCTGCAAGTGGTCATGTATGTTAGTAGTTTTCTTACTCCAGTAACAAGCCAAGATGTGGCCTGAAGACTCTGTGTGACACTCATGTCCCTGTTTAGTGCTAATACAAACCTTCTGCCTTTTATGCTGGCATGTGGGTGCATATGTGTATGTGTCCACAGGTGCGTTCCACAATAATTCTGGGTAATAATCAAACACTCTCCGGAGTCCACCCAGTTATTCTCTTCCGTCGTTTGACTTTGCCTTACATTTCCCATGAACTTGGTTACATAGGAACTGTTAAGAAAAAATATTTGTTCAGATAACAAAGGGTGGGGTTTTTTTCATCCAAACCCCAAAAATCTGCTGAATCTCTTGACCAGCAAGAAGACCTTTGCTCCCCCTCCGAAAAGCATTGCATTGCTTGGGTTATTTGTTTAAAGGGACACTGTGACGTCAAACTGGGCCCTAAAGATAGTAATTGTAAACACGGGTTTTTTAACAAACCAAAGACTTGTGGAGATATTTCTATGTTTATCATTTCTAGTGGATACAGGGGATTTTGGTGTATCTTTATTATAAATAAACATCTTCCACTTGGCCAATGCATCCCAGACAATGCAGCCTTATGCTTGTGCATGGGAGTCAGGGAGAGAAAATGGTAAGAAATTCATTACTTAAACCTGAAACAAATCAACCCATTTTGTTTGTCTGAGTTGGGAGAATGAGAAAACACAAAGAGGCAGTTAAATACTTGAAAAATGTTTATAAAGTCTCAGAAAACAAAGGTGGGAGGGTTAAGCACCCTAGTTGAAAACAGCGATGGAAGAACATTTGTCCTCAGGTGTGCCAGATCTCTGCTACTGCCAGTTAAACAGAGTGGGGAAGGGCCTTTTACATCAATTTTTGTTTCCTTGTTTTCAACACAGAGGTCTGCTTGCATATGTGGATGCATAAAGATGTGTCTTCTTCACATAAGTGTGTAGAGAAGAACCAGAGAGCTTYGCACACACAGAGCTGCAGTCTCCGTCCAGGCACATTTCACAAGCGAGCTGGTGTTATTCACCTTTGGGTGCTCACTTTGAGACATCCTGGAAGAATCTGCCTTTTGGGAGCACAGGCAGTGCTGTCTTTAGGTTGCTTAATTCAGACACCAGAAGTAATGAACACTTTGTTTCCAGCCTTACAGCAACTTCTGCCATGCCCGAAGACAGAACTCCTCTGGGACATGCAAAACTGGACATAGGAACTCCCTGGGTGATGGGTGAAGCCAGGAGAGGGAGGTGAGGATGCTGAGGCTGCTCTGCTCTTGCTTTGACCTCTTGTTGGCCCTGGGTAAATCTCTTCAATTTCTTTAGCAAGCAGGCAAAAAGGAGACACTTACCCACTGAGGAAGGGATGATTACTAGGTAGTGAACGAGCAAACTGTGGAATGGGTAAACAGCATAGCCATGCTAATTATTCTCAGCAGCTTTTAGTCCTCATCTCCTTTTAAACACGCTTTTTCGCCCTGTGGCAACACTCAGCTGCCTTCCTCTGGTCCTGCAGTGTGGCACAGTGCTGAGATTTGACTTACCACCATCTGGAGGTGAGATGGGTGGAATACAAAACTTCTGTTTTGCTAAATGAGCAAACACAAACAGCCATCTTTGGCCCCTTCCCATCCCTCTCCGCCCTAAAAAGACTAACCAGAGAATGGAATAGGAGGCATATAAAATATCCTTAAACCTGTGAGCATCTCCCGGTAGGTGGTGTTCAAATGGCTTTTGAATGTTTCAGCATATCTTCAGTTCTCTTTGATTCTTCTGAGGTTATATGGGTGGTTACTGGCAGGATTATACAAATACAGTCTTCACAGCTCAGCAATCCTTGRATCCACATTTGGAGTTCAATGTGGGTGGCATAGAAGTAAATGCCAATAAGAATGCTAGGACAGGGTTGTTACTTACAGGAACTAAATGACTCAGTGTAGAGCCTTTGCAAGCTGCAATTAAAGAGCCAGAAGAATAGTTTGTAACTACTAAAGTATAAGGGGGGAAACCTCAGTTTTTTGTAATGCTGTTTTATTTTCCCTCTTTAATGAATGCTTTAATCTTGCCTTAAGACATCTTTCTGTTACTCAACGTCAATCAGAGACAATCAGTATCTTTCAAGTCTTTTGCTGCTAGGGGCATTTGCAACTCTGCTGTGGGAACATCTTTCAGTTCATTTTAGGGTTAAGACTTCAAATCTCAATAACTGCATGTTCCCTTTGTCGAGAGAGTCTCTACAGTGTATATAGAAAGATTTTACTAAACTTCCCATAGACTTTACATTGGTTTTGTACAGGTAACATCACACAATGACAAGGTATTATGCAAAAAGTTTTTAACAAAAGCCATCACATTGACACAGTGTGGATTAATACAAAGTTGTGCAAACCTCAAAGACAATATCAGCTATTGGCTAAAGCACTGAATTGAGACCCAGGAAAGCCTTAAGTTATTGTACTGTCTGCCACTGCCTTACTGAATGCTAGGTTTGCAGGATGTCTCAGTTTCTCAAGTTTCCCATCTGTTGAATGGGGATATAGTACTCACAGGCAATCTTGATGTAGCTGAAGGCACATTTTGAAATGCAGGMAGGCAAAGCAATTGCTGAGTGTCAAGTACACATGCGCAGGGTACAGTTTATATTGTGGGAAGTACTGGGATGAGTTACCAGAAAGAAAAAAAACCTCATCGTATTAAAAACCTTAAAAAACCTGATTACAAAGTAAAACAGGGAAATATGGTTTTGGTACGTTACTTCAGACCACTACAATAACAAAAGTTTTGTGTGCACTCGTGCGTGTGTGTGTGTGTGTGTGTATGAGCATACATATGTGTGCTTGGAGGGGCATGTGGGTGTATGTATATGTATATACATTTATATAAAAATAGGTATACACATATATATATGCACACACGACTGGTGGGGTGTATCTGTGGTATATCTATTCTTTTGCTTGTACAACAGCACTGTATCATACAGACAATAGCTGAGCAGGAATCTAAAGTATTTACTGAGAGCAAGAAAAATTATTTGTGTTCTAGAATCAAAAAAGCAACTTTTGACTTTGTCTTACTCTTTTCCTAATCAATCAGTGGTCTTAAATATTTCTAAACTAGCTGTTCACCAAATTTCAGTAACATCAGTTTGGTCAGCTGAAGAGCTGAGCTCAGGATCAGGCTGTAATATATACATATTTCATGGGATTCATACCTTCAGATTTCTCTGAGCTGTTAATGAAAAAACAAGAATCAAAAATTGCTATAAGCAGTTCCACAGGGAGGGAGGAATGACGCCAAATTTGCACCATGAACTGTCCTGCAATCATTGTCATGACTGAATTTTCAAGACAATCATCATATCCCAGTGGATTTCAGGGCATATTAAATGCAGACCTCCTGGGAAGGTTGAAAAGAAGGGGTATTATCTGAAGACCTGCTAGACCAACTGACTTCAGACCTGCATGGATAATGTTGCCCCTGGCTCTGATGAGGTATAACAATTTTCAAAACATGTYGGAGATGCCTGTGGATTTTAGAGCACTTTGAAATCCAGGTCTTAAATGAGAAGTTTTGCTCCCAGGGCATAACTTTGAAAACAGAGTGCAGGAAGACAGTAAATGACTCACAGCAAAGCCCTCTGGAAGTTGTGAAGAGCACAATTTTGATATATGAAGCTGAACAACGGAAGGGATACAATTCTTGTCCTTTTGAAGCATTTCTGAAGTATTGATCCCCTCCAGTACACCTCATGGTATGCTTGTGCTCCTCCATTCATAAAAAATAAAAAATGATCCCTTGAACGCAGTAAGACTTGCCAGATATGAATGCTGGGATATTTTTTAAAGGTGGGCTTCATTTTTGGTATCCATTTGTTAAACAACCTGACATTTGAAATGCAGACTGTACCCTAGACCTGGACGGGATTCTCCAGTTTTTCAGCATGATGCAGCAAACACTTGAATTTTAGAGCTCACAGAAAAATCAGCTGTCCTACAGAATGCTGTTTTCACCATCAGCTCCAGAAGTACATCATTGCACCATTAAACACTTTGCTTTCAAGACTCATTGTCAAGGATTTTAAAATATACATTATTTTTTATACCCTATTAATTAATATAAAAATGTTATAAGTTATATATGGTGAAAAAAACAAAATAGGAGAATAAACAATGCTATGGCACCTTGTAATTGCTATCTCCCATCAGTGGAAAGTGTCCAATCTTTTTTCTTTTGAAGAGATTGTGACCATCCTACTATCTAACACATTAGACTGAAACAATTGATAATTTTTTTCCTAGCAAAAAGCTTGCTTTTGCAGTTGAAGGGCTTTGTGCTTTCTATAGCACCTGGAGCTGCTACTGCTCCATAGCATACAAGAACAAATTATCATTCAACGTCTCAGTGTAAAATCAAATCTCAAAGAAGTAAAAAACCAAATGCCACTTTCACAAATCAGCGAGGAGTTTGTGATCGCTAAGTTGTTATTCAGTCTAAAAATTATTCCTGTGGCACCTTGTAAATAACTTTTGTTTTGGTTTAGGAGAAGTGCAAAGCCATAATTCACAAAGCAAACAGCAATAAACTCATTATTAAAACCCATATTTCACAGATGTGATCATTTCAATACTAAGAAATGCAGTGAGTCTTTTGATCACAACCGATCCTGCCTTCAGGTGGTTTGGGAAGGGGGCGGAGGGAGGAATTGATGAACAGTGATAGCGCTGTTGGATGAAACGGGTTCAAGGGACCTCAAGTATTTATGTTAAAGCTACCTTTTTTTCATGTGGTATCCTATAGTTCCATCCTGAATCTCAACCATTAATACATGATGTTATAGCAAGAAACCACAAAGGAAAATCCTGCCTACCAAGAAATGTAACCCCAAGTATTACCAGATCCAGTGAATAATAAACCCAGGATGAGTAACCATCCAGATACCCCCCAGCCTGCAGTGTGGTGCTGAATTTCAGGGTAGGGAACACAGTAAACAGACACGAACAGTCACAGAGCTGCACAGTTTCATGTCGGATTTGTTTTCCTGCTTGATTACATCAGCAACTGGATAGAGACAAGAGATGCCTATCCAGTGCTTCACATCAAAGGTGATGCCAAGTGTTTTAATGCAAGGCCAGTTAAGTATTCCCGTACATGGCCAGTACGTTAAATTGTCCTGGACAGACTGGATGCACTCAGAGGGCTATCAAAGGGCTAGGAAGAGCCTGAGATGGGAAATGTGCTTTGCTGAAAGCAGATTGTTTATGCCAAAATGATGAATGACATTGGATTACGCATGCTTCATTTTAAACAGCAGACAATGATCTGTATGCGTTAAACTCTAGCAGTTTTATAGCAAAGCCCTGAACCTGAAAACCCGTAGCCTCAGAGGAAGGTAAAAGGAGAAATCCAAACACCCTCAAAGGATGACAAAATTCACGTTTGGCTTCAAATTTTGCGTCTCAGCTCTGCCTTCTGCTCTGAAGCGTGCGGCACAGTCTGGGCTCTCGCAGCTGCACCTCCCATGATCAATGCAGCAGCTGCGTCGTTTCTCTCCCAGTGGGAGGGTATGGGCTCTCACACAGGTACGACCCATAGGGCTCATGCTTCACTCATGGCATGTAGTCTGCCATCTATATATCTTAAAAAAAGAGAAGGGACTTCCAATTGATCTGAGATTGGTTTACTTGGTGGAAGAGAGGGAGAAAGAGAAAGCGTATTCTTCTTCCCAGTCCCCTTTGCCACAGTACTGCTGCCAAAACTGAAGCAGCCACACAGAGAGCTGAGGAAACTTTTAAAACTTAATTACGGAAGAAAGCAAACAAAATAATACTATAGTGTGTTTACTCAGAGCTGCAATGCTGCCAGAGAAACCACATAGCTTGCATTTGTAAGCTATGCTTTTCATATAAAACATATTTAATTAAAACAGGAGACAGGACAACAAGCTTTCTTCTAACTTCGTTTAAACACATGTTTATGTTGTGTTTTAAATTCCCCTTGGGTTAATGTGAAGCTGGGCTAAAAGCTTAAAAGTGATGTAGCCTAGCTAGTTTTATTCCCAGAGCTTAGACTTTGGGGCCCGATGGCGTGTCAACTGGAGCTCCCAGGATCCATGGACGCTGTTGTTCAGAATGGGCTCACTTGTGCTCCCCTCCTGATGCTCCGAAGCTCAGCTRTTGTTCTGCATTCACACACATATGGTCTTTTCTGCAGCTTTTCAAAATATTAATTTATTTAGTTTGGCCATCTTCTCACTTGTTCTGTTTCCCCCCTCTGTTACAACCGTCAACATAACAATTCCTGTGCTCTTTTTGTGTTCTTCAGGAAGGAATTTTAATGGATTTGTGGAAGCATCTTTGCATGGCTTTGAGCTTTACGATGACATACTAAGTAGGCCAGGAAAACAAAGCTTTACCCATGAATGGTGCACACTTTATATTACACTTGAAATAACAAAACATGCACTTTCAAACTGTACTTATGTGAATTAACAGGAGAATATTGCATCTTTTATAGAATTTTAATGTGGTTGAACAGAACGGCACATGTGGCAGAGTAACCAAGTGGGTTAGTAGTATATTTACCAAAAAGATTCGTCATGAAAGGAGAAGACACACAGTGATTCTAAATATGGACATTTTCAATTTCTGTTTGAATTTTCAGAAGTAGAAAAATTGTTTTGTAATGTAGGCAATCTTTTGGGTGGTTACTTTGAATGTTGAAAACAATAATAGCTTAAGGACAAAAAAGATTTCCAGCTCACAGTGTGATTTCGCACCACTGCCTATAAATGAAGGTGTAGGATTTTTCCCCTAAAAATATCTTGCCTGTCATTACATTGAGTTTTGATGCTTTTTAATCGTTCTACCTAAAATTTTAATTTTGGATGAGTTCACTGAGTTGAATTCTTTTAGAAAATTTCAGCTGAAGAGTAGATGTTTCTGGAAATGAGATTAGAGAAAACCCTCACAGGTTCTTCGCAATCCTTCTCTCTCTCTTTCACAACCGCTTACCTGAGAAGTGCTGGTGCCTCTGTGCTTCGAAATCTGGCACTGGACTAGGAAGAGAAGAGTTGCAGAGAGGAAGGTGGGGAGATGGTGAGCAGGAGGGTCTACGTACGAGCCTGGCACTCCTCTGGCGTGAAGCTGCCCACATTTGGCTCGCTGCAAAGCTCTGCTCACACATGTTCAAGTAGAAACTTGATAGAATTTGGCAGCTAAATTCTCTGAAGATTTCCAATACTCTTGGCATCTTTCAAGTCTGCAGGAGGCAAGCAGAGCTTCCTCAGGAATTGCTTCTTTTGACTGTCAAAAAAATGTGTTTTGGATGATACAGATCATATGCTTCAGATGAAAGAACAAGAAATCCTGCAATGAATGAGCAGCTCAAGCATAAGCTGAACCAAAGCAGAACTTCCTTTTAATATCCAAAAGCTATCAACATGCCAAGCATGCAATTGACTGAAGTCCAGAAACAGCTGGCTATCTCTCCCTTCCAAAATCGTCATGTACTTCATTTCATAAGAAATACTTTCTATTATTTGGTTTCATCCCAGTACCTGAAGTCATTCTGATGAGTTACACCAAACAGCATTTATTATGACATCTTTCTTCCTTACTGAAATGGAGCTTTTGAATGAAAACCATCTGTCCTGCTCTCACTGCGGTGCCCTGCTGCCCAGCCTGGCGCACACCAAGCGCAGCCTGCGTGAAGAACACTGGTTTCACCTGGGCCAGACATGGACAGGCGGTTGTCCCTGCAACCAACAGCAAACATGGCTGGTATCTTCATCAGCCTGTATTTCCCCAAACCCTGGGGAAAGAGCTGGTCCATTTTTGAACAGCACCCATGTATAATAGTTTGCATGTCCAACGTTTTGGTGGGTTTTGAAGCAGACTGTCCCATGGTAGGACTGATTTTGCTCCTGTTGAATGAAGGACAAAGCTCTACTCCACTTTGACAGAGGCAGAGGCATCCTGTGAATCTCCAATTACCCATAGCTTTTTCTAAGTAATTTATGAAACTATTCATTTTGCAGTTGTTTCCCACAAAGAAGGGATAATTCCGCGTCTTTTTACTTTACGAGGCACACTGGAAGATGCCGCAGAATATTTAACAGGCAATTTGTGCCGTCACAACAGATCTTTGGCTTGGCTTCTGAATCAGAAAAGTCTGCCTTGGTCTGGAATAGTATGCAAAAAGGAACTGCCTTGAATCTATTTGAATATTTAGAGAGTTTATTAAAAACTTCATAGTTCTGAAATAAGAGATGCAGTTTTGTTGTGATCTGCACAATGCAAAAATAGGAAACATGGGACAGGACTATATGCTCTTTTTTTTGTAGCAGGAAATTAGACTGTACTTTAACATTTACCTACAGTTTAGAGAAGAAGATTGCAGATTATTCTGTTTTTTTAACAGATGACAATACAATTTAGCTTTGTCAGGACTACCAAGAGTTCTGAAAAGGAATATCATGTCATTGCATTCTATATTTAATCATTTATTTTGATTCACAAAAAGAACTCCGCTCAGGATGCTCTTGATAATTTTAAAAATTACAGCAATTATAACAGCTCAATAAGTACTTCAGATTCATCTTCTTTAGTCAACACGTTACTGATAAAAGAAACGGATGAATCCCTTTCCTGAGGTGCCTCTTTGGTGCAAGCTAAGATGGGCTCCCAGGCCGTGGAGCACTGGGGACAGCAGCACAGATGTCCCAGTGCCCCGCACGGAGGCAGCGCTGCCTGGAAGCACGGGCAGGTGTCTGCAAGAGGCAAGCGGAAGAGTTGCACTCATGCACGTTAGCTAAAATTGTGTCCGGACTCAAGCTGTGGCATAGATATTTTGAGTACTGATGATTGAGAGGTCATTATACGGAAATAAAACCTCTGATATCTTGTTGTATCTTAACGAGTTCTGACGGTGAGTCCTTTTGTGCCCATACACAAGGGATATGGCATTCAACCGCCTCTGCAGCCTCTCCATATTCCCCGATAGCGCAGCGCCCTTCAAGGACTTTGGGATATAAAAATTGTTAATGGGCAAAGGCTGACAACTTAGCCTGTTATCAAACCACTTGCTGAGGTTACAGCTCTATCTTCTGCTCCATGGGCAATTTACTGGCAAATTCCTCACTCCTCAGGCAGTGCCTAGGGAAGGCACAAGGAGGAGGCTCACAAGCCACAGCTGAAGCAGCCCAGAGCTGCACAGATGCTGTGGGAATCCTCCTCTTCTGCCGGGCAGGGACCACCTGCTCCAGAGGATGGGCAAAAAGGCTTTTGGTCTCTGTGGACAGAAAGACAAGGTGTAAAAAATGTTGAAGGTCACAGACCTGGCTGATGCATCCTGGTTAGTATTTGAGCCACAAAGCAAGTGCCCAGTAGAGGGCTTAAGCAGGCCACTGAAGGAAAAGGACTGCTAAAAACCACACAGGGTGGGTGTATCATGGAGAAGCTGTCAATGTGCAACATAAGTACGACGGTCATTATATAAAAAAAGATTTTAAAAAATTCTGTAAATGAATGCACCTTGAGATGATTCAGTGGAATTGCATCACTGCAAATAAAACTGATAAACCAAATCAGTTTTTTAACCTCAATCTTTTAAAAATTTGAACATACTGAAGGACACAGGGGTAGACAAAATGCATTAAGTCCAGAAATCCTTCCTCAAAGAAACGTCTGCAGAAAATACAGTTTGAAAATATAGCAAGACCAATCAATTCGGGGATCTGGCCTCCCCTGCCGGAGCCCATCTGCCCACCCTGAAAGCATCACAGGCACAAAGAGAACTGGAACTGCCAGTGAGAAAAAGTGGAACTATAATAGTTTTCTTTTATTTTGGTAACTTTTATGTTACTGGGAACTTCAGTTTTCCATCACCGAAGTGCTTGGGAGAATAAATAAACATCAAGAAATGGTAGAGAGCAAAATAGTCTGTAGTTTGCTCTTTCCTCTGTTGCTCACATATAATGACTTGAGCTTTTGACGAGGCAGTACATTTTTATGACATTTCTGAGTATCCTGGGAAAGCTTAACGCTCCCTGGGCCTATGGAAATGTTTCCTTTTTGTTTTGAAGCGTCAATGATTTGACTGGCAGGAAGGAGCTTAACAGGCACCCATGATGACGCCACTGCTGCCACCGCCTGATTTTCAGACTCTTTGCTTTTTTCAAAATATCCACGGCTGTTGACATTTGAAGATTTTTCCATGTGGGTGGGTTGGATGTGATGTTAAACAGCTGAAAAAACTTTATGGAGAGCTGGGGAGTTGCAGCTCGGGCTGTAGGTGGGAGGTAACAGAAAGCAGGAGCTCGGTGGTAACAATGTGGTGGCACAAAGTCCTCAGCAGCCCCACGAAGGCAGTAAGATTTCTTACTACGCCTTCTCTCGTCTCTCACCCATGCTTAAAAATGCAGATAAATCAAATTTAAGCTTATGAAGCTTGGGTTTAATGGACTAATTCATTTGCACTAAATTCTACCCAGGTATAAAGTGCACAGGTATTTCTTCTGGTGGTGAAAACAGAACTGAAAGTTAACTGATTTTTGATTTTGTGATCCCTGCCATCTATGCACGTCTTTTTGAAACAATGCAAATTGCTTATTCATCCTCCATCTATTTTAAAAGGAGTATTTGCAACTGAATTTCTGGGTAACGTTTTAAACACGGTGCAGATGAATTCTCTGCAAAAAAGCAGGCTCTGCGTTTGTTCGGCATTATTTTCTGACACATAAAGCAGAGCTGTAGTCTCAAGCCGCGCTTATGCTCTGCAGCCACTGAGGCCGGCAAGCGGCACACTCCTCCCCGGGCCAAAAGAGGCCCGGCTGCGCCCGGCCCCCCACCCTGGTCCGGCCGCCCGGCCCCCCGGCCCGGAGCTCGGCCCCCTCGCCCCGCCCCCGGTGCGGCCGCCTCAGTGCTCCGCCGGGCCCCGCTCCGCCGCCGCCATGCCGGGCGGTGCGCGGGCTCTGTACCGGCGGATCCTGCTGCTGCACCGGGCGCTGCCGGCCGCCCTGCGGGCGCTGGGGGACCGCTACGTGAAGGAGGAGTTCAGGAAGCACAAGGCCGCCGGGCCCGCCGAGGCCCAGCGCTTCCTGCGGGAATGGGAGGCAAGTGCCCGCCGCCCCGCGGGGGTCTGACGGGGGGCCGCCTCCCGAGCCGCGGGCCCCTCGGGGGGCTCCGGGCCTGGCCCTCGCCGCCGGCGGGCGCCGCGCAGCCGCCGCCTGCCTCCCCCGGCCGGGAGCGGCGGGGCCCGCCGGCGCGCGGGGGAGGCCCAGGCGCGGCCCGGGCGCCCGCCCCGGTAGGGAGGAGCGGCCTCTCGGCAGCTGCCCTTCAGCCGGCGGCCGGACCCGCTGGCCGCGTCTGCCAACCCTGCTGTTACCGCTCGCAGCGGCAGCTCGCTGGGCTTGGCGTTGTTTAAGGATGTGTGTCATAGAAAATGCCTGTTAGCTGCTAATTACTACAGAGGTGTGGATTGCTGGTTCGTGTGCTCAGAGTGCCTTCCTCTGGCACGCTCCCCTGAAGGGCGAGCTCGTTACAGAGTTACTAAATTCCTTGTAATTCTACATCTCTGGGCAGGTTATCTTTTATGGTTCTTATTTCCTTGCCTCATCTCTGTGTGAGTATATATATATACACATTATATATACTTGCACACGCAAGTATATATAACGGAATGACAACACTTATGTAATTAGCTGTATATACATATATAAAAATATATACACAAAGTTATCTGTATAATTTATAATAATACATTACATAAATGTGTATATATATAACTACATACATAGCTAATTGTATAATTATAATTAGCTAAATACATAGGTGTAAATAGCTTCCCCATGAACTTGTATTTCATTTTTGAGTGACATTTTTTCAGAGTGTTTCCTAAGGAAGCAAGTCTTATGTGACGATTGCTTCTCTGCTTACCCCCCTGCTGCCTCTCCCCCTGAACTTAGTGGCTGGTTTCACCAAGGACAGAAAAGCAGGTGGCTCACAAGTGATTAGGATGTAACAAGTTTCAAGAGCAGCAGGGGAGGAAGAGTCTTGAGGTGCTTTCCCCATATGCCTGAACTCCAGCAGATGCTAGCATGTTAATAGACCACAAAAAATCCACATGACAGGCAAATGTTATAGACACTTCGCAGAGGGAAAACTTCAGTTAAAGCATGAAAACAACTGCAAGAGACAGATCTATAGACAAGCTTCCCATTAATTTTCAGGCTCATTGAACTACTGGTTTGGTAGTATTTTTGAATCTCAAAACTATTTTCCTTTCTGTGGAAAAAAAATTGTATTCTGCTCTGCCCTGGAAGCTGGTTAGCATAGGTAGCGTCCAGTGCCTCCCAGTTTACCAACAGAAGGGTAATGGGGGGAGATCTGTCCCATTCCTTCTGCCTGCTGTAGCTGAAATCTTGGGGGTAAAGCAGCTCCATTACCCTTGTGTCGGGGCATCGTGAACCGGCAGGGAGAACACTGCCTGGGATTCTCTTCAGAGGTCAGGGATAAGTGTATTTTAATTGCCTCTTGCCAACTGATAGATCCTGAAATTGGGAAAATTTGCATCTACCTCTCAAATGCCTGATGCTATTGTAATTCTCAATCACTGTTTACTTGATATTGCCAAAATGTTTCTGCATTGCTGCTTCCAATTCTAACATGAGCTAAAAAGACAAGTTACAGGTTACTATTTTCATTGCTAAAATTTTCCTTAAAATAGTTTTAGGAAAGGAAGAAAATGTTTACATTGAAGTATCTCTAGCCATTTCTGTGAAGTAAACAAATAGTGAAAATGTTTCTCGGTTATTTTAAAATGTTTTAGAAGTAGATTATAGGGAAAACTGGGGAAAAAATTAGACGGCAAGGAACAGAAGTTGAATTTTGAAACCTGTTGTTTAGTACTATTAGCTATGATATGTTCAAGGAAAGGAAACTAATTTAATAACTGGTTTGAGTGTGTGCGTATAAAGAACTTTGCAAATATGTCTGTCTTCTAACGATCCTGGGAGATACTAGCACATAGTTAATGTGGCTCTTCTCATCTTTAATTTTGTTTTGTTCTGGGATTTTTTTTCTCCCCCAAATAATAATCTCAAGGGTGGAATTTAAATCAGAGTTTCACATTTTTGGCCTGTGGGACTCACTCTGCATTTTATGCTATGCTGTGGTTCCCAGCCCCTTGAAGACTTGAACTAGATAACTGAGGAAGGTGGAGTGTAGATGACTTGGATTAGGTAACAGAGGAAGATGCTCTAATTCATGTTGGTGTCCTCTTTGCACCCTTCCTGGGCAGCAGGACACTCTCTTAATCAGAAATAGGCTGGAGGCTCTAGAACGGTTCTTGCAGAACACACCAGCGTACCTGCGAAGCTCCCAGTGCTTGAAGGGCATATGAATTGCACAGTTAGCAATGCGCGAAGCTGTGGTATGCTACTTCACATACATGAACTGTAACTGTACTTCTTGCCTCCATATCTATTAAAAAAACCCACCAAACCCAACAAAACCAAACAAAAAAACCCCCAAACAAATCACTACAACATTAATACAAAATGATGTTTATATTCCCTGTTAAGTTTTAGCCATTTTTGGAGGAAAAATGCAAAGTTACAGCTCTGTTAAGAGTATTTTGGCATGTTGCACATGTTAAGCACTTCCCGATTTGCTTGTTCATTAAGGTACGCGTATACCTTACTGTATGCACTTTAGTGTTGTCAATATTCCACTTCCATCTGGAAAAGTTCTTTCCTCGTGTCTTCTATTGCATGCAGGGTGTCTGGTACAGAGTGGCATGATGTTTCATATTACAGAAAAATAGTATTCATAATTTTATATTAAAATAGTATATCTTAATATATAKTCATCAGAGGGTAAGGATTATGGAGATGATGGTTGCATCGATGTTTCTTGACATTGAATAAAGACTTCAATATGAAGTGTAGTCTTAATAAGCCACCCCATATGCTTTTTGAATGAAAATTTCCAAGGATGACTTATTTTAACATGAAACTACTTGACTTTTCTTAAAACTCTTCAGGCTTTTTTTGGATAGTCAGACCTTCTGTGTGTGCTTGCATATACTAGTGCATAGTCTGTGTTTGTGGTATGCTTGCTTGTCCTCCAATTTGATTTTTATTTGCTAATTGTTTAGTTAACAGGCCTGGCATTTTAATCGCATTATGGTTGTGCCAAATGATTTTTTTTTTTCCCTTTGGTATTTAAATCATGCTGATTCAAAGGAACTGGGCATATTGATTGTTTAGCAAGAAAACAAGCTGAGCAAATTCCCTTTATTTCATGTGAAACATGGTGAAAAACCTGTAGGATTTTCCTTGTAAAAGTTTTAAAAAGAACTGTTAAAGGAATTTTAATTTTACAGGGCATTCCAGCTACCATAGCTTCTAATATTGCCGTAGTTCTTTAATATTAGGTTCTGTTCTGTGGCTTTTGAGAAGAACACAAATCTCAGTGCAGGACCTGAATACTCAGCCTAATTCTCAAACAGGGGTACAGGCATTTTGAATATCCTTACAGTCCAAAAAAGCAGAGGTGGAACATTAAAGGGAGATTTCTAAGATTAACTTTAAAAAGAAATGAGGGAAAAGAGGTAGAAAGGCTCCCAAATGATATTGTCTTAGTATGTGAATAATTCGTATCGTTTTCACGCAAAGGAGAGGAGAAGGTATCCCCTTGTTTGCTATGCACAGGAATTGAGGGATTTAGTGTTAGAACCCAACTGTGTAGATGGCTAATGTCATTTTATGGGAAACCTAAACTGACCTGTTTGTGTTCACAAAATAGGGAAACTATCCTTTGAATATTCTTGGAAGAGTTCTTAAGTGAATAAGACTGATAGAAATAGTCTGCAAGTACGTATACATTTATATAAAAATAGAACAATGTAAATTTTGCATTTTTCCTATCACTGGTGTTGGATCGATGGTTTGCGTCTTGAAACCCACTGGAAAGTATTAAAGGGGGACACAAAGAAAGCAAGCTGTGTTGTTCAGGAATTATGGTTGTTCAGGTAGATTCAAATTAAGTATATAAATTATTGATATATGTTCCTTTCTATTTTCTAAATATTTAATATTTTAATTAAAATAATTGGTACTCATTTACAGGAGAAGGCTGATATAATTAGATTGATAGTGATTATTACCTTGGAATGCTATTGAATTAATGTTGACAGATATGATAAGTGAATTAGTTCAGCAGTCTTCTAAATCATAGGGTAGCTGATGAGAATGCTTACTTAAGAATAGGTAATATTAAGATAATATTGATTACTTTATTCCAGGTTACAAATGATATAATGTAGAATATTCGGCTAAGTAATTTCAGTAATAATTTGTTTTACATCATTTAAGTTAATTCTTTTTTAAATTTTGAAAATGACCATTTCGTACTTAGCTTGTTTAAAAAGCCTGACCCTGTAGATGGGAAGGTCTGGACTATCTTGAGATGAGCAGAATAATTCTGCGGAATTACATGACATTTTCTCACATCTAACAGATTGAATAAATTGCCTTTGAAATGCTTTGGCTGCTCTTGACTCTGAAAGCCTTTTCATAAGCTTTCAAATGAACTGAGACTGATTTGGGAGCTGGCATCTGCTGTTGTATACTCAGAAGAAAGGTGACATTTTTTTCATTCCTGATAACAAATCTAGGCATTATATTGGTAAAATTAAGATGGAACTGTACTCTTTGTCTGGGGAACCTGGTTATGTAGCCTCTCAAGAATGACTAATTTTTTGAATCGGTATGATATTTGATATGATACAAATAATTGTCATTCATCAAATTTGTTTTCAACTGCCCATATCACTTGCAGTGTGTAGTTTGCTGGGATAATTGCGGGATGGTCTCATGATATTTCCAAGGACATAGTTGTCCTGATACATCTTTTTCTGCTCGTGAGTGGATACACTTACAGAATTTTTTGCTTCTTAATTCTTTGGGTATGGTCTTCCCTCCCCTTCTTGATTTATTTTTAAGCTTCTGGCACTCAAAAATACATTGAAATGTTGACAGGAGAATTTGAAGAGCAAATAGCCAAAGAAAGTTGGACGGGTGGAAGAGGAAGCTGTGGCCAGTACTGGAGTCAGACTGGGATGGCAATGGGACATGTGGGTTGCCCTTTGTACTGTCTTTCGGCAAATATATAGGTTGCATAAGTCTAAAACTGCTACTGGCTTTCTGTATTCTGCTCTCAGTTTCAGTGAAGTACATTATATAAGTGATCTTTTCTTTGCCTGACAAAGAAATACATTTTTTTAGAAGTGAAATATGACTTTAAGGTTTTTGCCATTTTATGACTTTAATAAAAGTTGTGAAATAGGATTTAAGAGTAGTATTTCATTGCAACATTACCGGATACATTGGAATTTGCTTTTAGTGATTTTTATGGCTATCTGGATGAAAACCTTCTTATTAAGAGTAAATTCCTACTGAGACTTATGTATTTAGCCCCCACTTAGGGTGTTCACTGGGTATTAATTTGTAAGAACTAAATTGGAGACAATTTCCTCTATTTTCTCTGATATTTCTCAAAGGGCAGGAAAGAATTTCTCACTTTTCTGAGAGCTGCAGAGTTGTGGTTGATAAATGGAAGAGCATGTGGGATTTGGGTATGACCAGGCGCGGGAAATCAGCCTGCTGCTCTGACCTGGAGTTCCTGGTGGCCTGCTTTGCTGTAATATTTGAAGTCTACCTGTGTAAGATGGCAATTTTGCCTTGGTGCACCCGTGATTTGGTGACTTTTCCTAACCAGCATTCGTGTGCAATTGTCCCTTTGACCAAAGAAAATAAAGGCAAAGATTGACCATATGGATCCCCATAGCAAAGTTTCACAGTAATAACATCATTTTCATATTATGGCATCACTTCCATCCTTTCAGTGCTCCTTCAAATTTGGGTTTAGAAGCAGGAGCTGGTGTCTGCTCCTCTTCCACCGAGAATCCAGGTGGTCTGGGAGCTTGCTCATGCGGAGAGACTTGGGGTAACCTGGTGGATAACTGCTGGCTTGTGTGTGGGGCATGCCCGTCACGGAAAGGGGCATTCGGTACTTCTCACCTGGAGAGCAGCGTCATTCTCCTTCAGATTCATCTGCCCACTGCTAAGGCCAGTGATTTCTTGGGGTTTTTTTCTGTGTACATATTAGTGTGGGGTAGCATTTGATTACCTTCTTTTGTTTAACTTTGTTATGTGTAAATACATTGCCTTTTTTTTTCCTATTTAAAAAGATGGTGTGGTCTGGAGTTGATGGAAAATAAGACTTAAAGGCTAATGTGAGATTTTGTTTTAGACCTTTACTGTATTTTCCAAATTCAAAATTTCATAAGCTGTGGCATCAGTACTCTCAATGCTTCTGTCATGTTACTATGTCAATTATCTCTATATTACAATATCTGTGATTGCATGTAGCTAGTCAGATGGCTGTCCTGATAACTGTGCCTGTCTGCTAGTTGAAGTTTTTATTTACAACTGTTTTGACACAGCAGGAAATAATATCTGTGTCATTGGGGTCACATCAGACAGTAATGTCAGTCACTTGCGTGTGCCAGTCACCTCAGGTTATAATACATTGCAGGGTAACTTCCACTGAAGTGATGGAACTTTGTATAAATATGTGGTGTGCAAATAGGTTTATAAATGTCAGATGATTTGATCATTGCATGTATTTGTAAAGTATATAACGTGCCTTTGATATTTAGTGTGGCATTAATTAAATCCCAAGTGAAATTTGTTGGCAGAGTACAGCAATTTTTATTAGTTATAACTTAGATTGAGAAGTTTAAATTACTGTAGAAGTGGGGCAAATCTCTAATATGTGTAACAGTTTATTCCTTGCGTTGAGTAGCACTGGCTTGGGAAGTGGGCAGGGCATATTTATGTTAATGGTTTCAGATTCAAAGACACTGTAGAAGTTTTGTATATGCTTGCTCATGGATACTTTCCTAATGAGTACAGGTTTGTGACAGGCAGTGTGTGATTAGATCTCTAAATAAGAAAATAGGAATGATCAGACACAGGAGAAGCAGAACCAGCAATGGAGCATTTACAGAATTGTCAGTTTACGAGGTAATTCAGGTTTCCATCTAGTGGTGGTATAAAATTCTGTCCAAGCCATATGAGACACAGCATATGCATAACCATGCTAGCTAACATAACGTAGTACTTGTGTATGTGTTTGAAACTTAGGAAATGGAAAGCCTTTATTATGTATAAGTTTTATACATAATAGCACATAATTCTCAGGGCCTCCAGATTTTTTTTAAGTTAGAGCTGTAATGATCAGGAATCCATTATTTTGGCAGTGTGCATTCAGATCCCTGAGTACTCTCTGAATCTAACAGTTTATTTTGTTTGCTGCAAATTAGCCTGATGCTGCTTTTTCAGTGTTCCTTGACAGCCATTTCAAAAAGTTTAACTCAGTACAGGTTACAAAAAGAAAGTTGATGTCTTAAAAAGTTGTCTTTATGTTGTATGTGTGCAAGTATGAGTCTTGTGAGATTTCTTGTTTCCTCTTAGACTTTAAAAAAAAAAAAAAGGAAAGAGGAGGAGGTGGGTATTCTGATTGCTTTGCCCCCATCTTGATGTTCCAGCACTGTCTATTTTTATTATTTAAAGTATTTTACAGTAGAATTTAGAGAACCTTACCAGGTTAGGTTTTCAGATGAAGATAATACCGAGGTAACTAATCTACAAATCTTTTGAACTTTGTTGTATTTTAAGACAATGTAGTGGGTCAAACAGACCAACTATGTATGAATTGGAATTGCAAATTTATAATGATTTCTGCTTGTTTGTATTTTATTGACACCTTCCTTCTAGCATTTGTTTGGTACTTGTGTGAATATTGTCAGCTTGTAGTGTTTTGTTAGTGTGGTAGGTTTTACTATGTTTTCAGTGCATTTCCACTATCAACACTATAAACACTGCCAACTTTCCACAAGTGCTGTCAAGTACCATATTTTGTAATTACTGTAATAATATTATGAGTGCTGTAATTGCGTGTACTGTATAGATGTGCTTTTCTGTCCTGTGTAGACACAAAATTGATATTTTTCTGTGAGTTAAAATGGAATTTGGAGCACATCTGAGTAATTGTTTTGGATTATTWTTTTTTTTCTCTTATTTCAGCATGTGTCCGCACAAGTAGTGTTATACAAATTGGAGGATTTTTAAAGCCCCAGATGTGTGTATCACATCTGAATATAGTGCTGTACTCTAGGACACACCAATGTGTTTGGACCCATTAAGGGATGAAGGCTTTTTTATACAGTTCACTATTCACAATATTAAGGTCAGTTAATGAAATATATTTTTTGCAAGAAGCTGAACCTCAGATGTCTACTTCATAATCTTGTATTTAGTAGCGTCTTTATCAATCTTCATGTTGTTTTAGCCATCTTTCGTAATGCCAAGAGCTTTGACTGTTTTAACACGGAAGCTGACTGTATCTACAGCCATGCATCTTCTAATTGATATCCTGCTGTTTACGCAGCTCACTCCTGGGAATACACTGAGCAGAAAATCTCTGCTGAAATATTTTTATTTCTGTGTCTCAAAGCTGCTGATTTCAAACTGCATTTTTTGAAAGATACGATTTGGAAAATGTATTTAATCATAGTGTTTGATAAAATGTTTGAATTTATAGGTTTTTAAAGGTCATTTCCAGAAGTAATGTTAATGACATTTCTAATGAAATGTTCGTTATACTAAAAGTAAGTTAGAAGTGATACTAGAAGTAGAGTTACTGAGTGTTGGTTTTTAGGCTTGGTGGTATGTGGGCAGCTTGACTCCTGTTAATATGCTCCTTTTTTGTTGTTTCAGGGATGTTAGTGGGAGACAGAGCAGACTGAGGCAAAAGACAGCATGATGCACTTTTTTCCCCCGTGCAGTAACTAGCTAAATCTGTAGGATACCTTCTAAATTGATCTTGCACCCATCTTTCAAGACTGGCTAGCAACTGATCCTTAAAATGTAGATGCATATTCCCTTGCTCCGTGGGAATTCCTGAATGATGTAAAATTGATACACTAGTTTTATGCTATTTTATACTATTTTTTTCTTCTTCCTGAACTATTCTGTTCCATAATTTAGAGGAAATGAACAGATCATTAGGTCACTGCAACATTCTTTTTTTTTTTTTCTTTTCTTTTTTGCGTTTTCTGAATCTGAACCAGAAGAAGCCTGGTGGAAAGGTTTGAGCTTAAGTCGCCATCACCATTGCTTCTTTGGAGATGTCATGAGTGAAGGTATTGCATTATGTTGGTAGTATTGATATCTGCATGGAATGAACCAGAGCAATTGGTTTATTTTCTGTGGACCACCAAATACCATTTAGCTCATAATCAGTTTCTTGCTTTTTATGATTGCATAGCGGAAGCATGTGGTCTTTGTAATTGAGTTTGTACGCTGTTTGATGTATATGCAATCTGTATTGAGGGAAGAATTCATATTACATTAGCAATCTTTGAAACTTCATGACCTTCTAACTGAAGTCTGTAATGCCCTTATGTGTAGTCTGATATCTAATTTTTGACTTAATAAGATTGCAGTTTTTGAAGTGTACACATGATGGCAGCAAATACTTAAATTAAGAAGGCTTGTTCCTGTACTAGAAACAAGTAGGATATTGATTTTGCTAATATAAACTAGAATTTTCAGATTCAGTTCTTGTTAAATTATTTATTAAAATACATATTGAGATTTGTTAACATACTGCTGCAGATTTTGAGAACGCTTTTTAATTCAAAAGCTTTACCGTGGTTTCCACCTGATTTAGCCGTAATGTTTTCATAATGTGCTTTCTGGTTTTGATTTGCATTGGGGTAGTTTGCTACCCCGGTAGCGAAACGCAGCAGCTACCCCAGTAGTTTGTGGTGCTTAGCATGGCTACCCTTTGATACCCTAGCAGGGAAAGGGGTACCTACAACACTCTGTTATCCCTCAAAAGTGTGGCCCTGGCACTTCTAGTTCCCCAATGGTGCTGAAATTTGCTTTTCTGAAGCCCATTTTTGTTTTTCTCTGTTGGAGAAATATCTCTGATCTCTCTGCAAGGAGATCTCATATATTCCTCTTTCACGCTTCCTTCTTTAGAGTACTGATCTCTCATTTTTTCATGATTTTTACTCAAATTGCTTTTCACAATTGGATTTGTAGATGAGTCAAACCTGCGATGGAGAACCAGCCTAAGATAAACACCCTGCACTAGCCTCCACGATATTTAAAAAAATAAAAAAGTATCCTAATCACATTCTAGGAACTTTATAGACTGCAAACTTATGACTCTACATTTTTCCACAGATATTGGCATGGTGAAAGTCCCTTTTTTCCTGTAGTTGGAAAGTTCTTGGAGTTCTTCAAAGACTTTTTCTCGTAGTCGTGTGATTAAACGGTCCAACATGATAGGTTTGCTTCA
Organism: Oceanodroma leucorhoa; assembly: GCA_030449065.1. NCBI lineage: Eukaryota > Metazoa > Chordata > Aves > Procellariiformes > Oceanodroma > Oceanodroma leucorhoa. The sequence continues at coordinate 4,091,698 of JASVER010000070.1, forward strand.
TTTGTTCCTCTTCAGGCTTTTCTCTGGTACATTTATCAGCTTAAATACTTTCTTCTTCCTGTACTSCTTAATGGATGTATATTTTTGACATACCGTATAGTATTTTGTTCTTTATTTTTCCCCATTGCAGTCTTTCTTTCCAAATTCTCGTRATATAGATCAGTGATGTAAATTTTCCAGCAAGCATTCTTGGCCCAATGAAATACCTGTAGTACCTCCATCAGTGATCGTGCCTAGGCTCTGTCTTGGACTCCGCACTGAGACATGCACAGCAGCTCCCTGGTTTCTAATGTCATGGGGCTGGCAGGGAGTTGGGAAGTGCTGTGACCAGGTGCCGGTGGAACGATGAGGAGACCARGGCTGAGTCTTTTTGTGAGCATGGCTTGTGTTTACCAACAGCAGCCTCCCTTAATTTCTAGAATTCTAACAATTGGGTGATTGTTGATTTTTCAAATCAACATTGGATAATGGTAGTTGGATAACCAGCTGGTTCTTTAGCTGCAGATCTGATGTCAGATGTCATATATTATGACATACAAGCACACCTTTTCTTGCTACTGTGGTATCAGAGAGGGAGATAATTATCACAGTAGCTTTCTGCTCTGGTTTCATTTGACTCACCTGCCAGCTGAGAAGAGTCGTTACAAAATTCTGATCAGCCACGGTAGCCCCCAGTAGAGTATGCCCAGAGGAGATGGAGCCTCAGTATGTAGACACAAAAGTATCTTTTTTAAACATTGTATTTTATTTATTTTTTTCATAAGGGATCTATTGAGTTTTAAAGTGATATATTTTTGGAAGTGTATAGTAATAGCCTGATATGCATATTTTTTTCACCAAAAGAAAAACTTTATTGTTAATAATGCCACATTTTAGATACTGTGGCAAAGTACGTTGGTGTTGCATGGTGCTGTTAAGAGAAGGAAGTTTTCTTTAAAAATGAAAGTATAGTATAAAACCATATTTTTTCCTTCTTTCATTCCTGGACATGGCTGAAACATTTAAACTGAACCTCTTTCTCTTTTATCTGTCCCTTCCAAAACGAATATGGCACGTGTCAGTCATCCACCATGATATTCTAGGCCAAAAAGCTAGTCTGGCACAGTTATAGGAACTATGGCTTATATGAATAGCACCTCGTGGAACACGTGGGTCACCTTTAAGTACAAACAAGTTGCTCTAAAATTAAGGATATTCTGGTTCATGTTGAAATGACTTGTTCTGTCTATGTACTTCATTTACAGTAGTTTAAATTTGATTTAATGCTTAGAATTAATTTTAAGGTGTACAGCAAATCCCAATATTCAGTTGTTTTCTGGACCTCTTGAATTTTTAAATTCAGTTGATTGTTCCCAGTGAAGCACGCTAGTGAGCTTTTTAACATCCATTACAGTGAGTCATCGCAAGAATTTGAGAGATCCATGATGTGAAGAGTTTTAATTAAATAACAAACGTGTATTATGTCCTTAGTGGTTTACAAAGATGAGATCTTGTATAGCTGTGGGTTTTTTTCACTAGTTTTGCTGCTGATTGCTAGTGAAAAGAAATTTCATAGGCAGCGCTAGCAATGTCGTTCTGGTTCATGGGCAATTCAGTAACCATCACTGGAACTGAAAGGAGTTACATTGTTAAGAAAAATATCATCATCCTATCGTCAAGAAGCAAGTGAAAGTTGCTTTGTGAATAACGTGAACTCTGATTTTCCTTTTTTTTCTTTCTTTTTTTTATTTTATTGGTGAATCTGATTTTTGCGGAGTGCCTATTTGCCAGCAGATGCCAATCCTCAGCAGCAAACTAGTTTCCTAAACTTGACCAGATAGAGGATAACAGTTATGGTATACCTCTGTTTTTAGAAACATTGATGGCAGTTTGCCTGGGATTGTCTTTGTTTTCCTTGGTAAGAGCAACCTATGCTATAAATAATTAAATATTTATCTTTTACAATGTAGCTGTTCAAAGTTTTGTTTCCTGCTGATACATTAAACCCCAGGGCTGGAAAAATGGCAGTACATAAAGTAAGATGCTTTTGTTTTTCAAAGTTTTCTGTAGAGCAGTATTTTAGTTGAATAGAGGATGACACAGAAATCTTTTAGGACTCGGGAAGCTTCATTATGGAAGGATTTTGGGTGGTGGAAAGGTGTCTGTATCAGGATTGCTGAAAAGCTGTATTGAGGAGGATGACTTAGAAGCCCAAGTCTCAATGACTTGCAATAGGACAAGTCCTTATAAAACCTTTAGGCATATTGAAAAACAGCTGGCCAGGTTGTAAGTGCATCTGCCAAGAAAGAACTAAGAAGCCGTGCAGTGAAAATAGGCAAGGGAATCCTGGGCAAGAATATTCTGTTGTTTGTCTTTTCTAAATTCTGGAAAGACATTATCCTGTGATTAGATGTCCTGGGACATGAATAATGGCATATTGCTATCTCCAAACTTTAAACAACTGTCTTTTTAACAGCTGATGTTTTGGATGTGGGTGAGGCCTGTCTTGGCCTCTGTTAGACATCTGCAGTAGAAGACTGTTTTGATAATTGGTAAATACAATTGGACCAGCGAACCCTGGGCTGAGGTGATGGATGCCATCTTTCCGGCCCTGACCCCTTCCATCTGTATGGATCCAGCCTGCCAGTAATGGAAGGCTTCCCGGTATGGCTAACGAGTTGTTGATTTTTCACACACATCCACCTGTGTGTGTTGTTCCAAAGGGTTTAGTTTTATGTTCCTGGTAAGAGAAGATCTGTTAACAATATATATGTATTCCCCCCCCCCCCCCCCCTTTTAAAAATAACTTGGAATACTTTCTTGTTGCTGGTGGGAAACCTGTGATGATCTGGGGATGCCATTTGAACCCTGGAGAATTAACTGTGAAAAAAGCTATCGGTGCCAGTATCATTGCATTCCTGCGTGTTTCCTGGGAAAGGGCTCCTTTAAATTGTAGGTTGGGTTCTATAGTTTGGGTTTTGCAAGAAAGGCAGCCCGAGAACCTGGAGGATTGGAGCAGACCATGTGTCAGTTTAGATGCGGCCCTTGCCCGTTTGCTGTTGTCTGGTCTTTGCTGCTGGTTTTACAATATTGATAGCTCTTGATTTTCTGGAAAAGCCGTAACTGTAAGAGGAAAACGTTTTTGTTTGCTTTGTTTTTTAAAATTTAACTTTCTGTGTCTGAGATGTTTCAAAACTATGATATTTTAATTATCGTAAGCGTATGATTTTCCAGTGGTAAAGATTAATTTCTGTGGACATTTATATTCAAGTTATTCTGAATGGAAAAATATAAAGGGATGCTTAAAAATATTTTAGTCCAGTGGAGAATAGCAAAGCAAACAAAATGGAAGGATTAAGGTGGAAGGTCAGCATTGGCAACTACAGAGTCTTCTCCTGAGTGTATATTGTTTGATTCCAGATAAATAGATACTAAGCTGTTTTGTAAGAAATGGGGAAACACGGAAGTAGTATTTCTGAACTATTCTGAGTGATGCGTTCATCAAGCAGTAGGGGTTTGCTGTGTGTTGAAACTCACATCCTAACAGAGGATTTAACTAATGAATTGGTCAAAAGAGGAATGTCACCACTAACTTTTTGAAGTTGAACAAACTCATGATCATAGAGTGATATTTTGTGTGTCTAGCTTGAAAACATATTTGAGAATTTTTTATCAGCATTTGTTTAATAATTACTTTACCAATAACCTGTTTTCATAAAGGATAATACGGAGTTGTTCAGGGTTCTGGACCTTGCTTTTATATTCATCAGCGTTTCCTAGGAAATTTATATTCTGCATTTTGTTTTATTTGCATAATTTTCAGAAAAAAGTTTTTCTGACTTCATTTGACATTACAACAAACTTGCTTCTCTTAAGGTCAGTGCTACAGAAAATGTCTAGTATCAACTATCCAATGTTAACAGGTGTTTCACAAACTGGATTTTCTAGACATTAACTACTTCCAACCCTTTAGGATTGTTTTTTTTCTGTATATGTGTATATATAGATACGCACTATACATATATGGTGTATATCAGGGGTTTGGCGCCATCTATTTCATTGAGTATGTAATGGTTTTGAGCTGCAGCAAAGCATGTTGAAATCATAAGATGATTTCAGTGGGTTCTTCTGAAATTGCAGATGTGCCGGACAGTCTTCTCAATGGACAGTAGCAATGTTGGCTGCCTCCTGTAGGCATGTGGTTGACTCATGGCCACCTAGTTGGTAGCATCAGTCACAAAAAATTGGAAAATTTTCCCTTTTTTCCTGAGTTCATGGTGGTAGAATTGTCTATCATTGATAATAAGTCCTTTAGGCTGGAAGGCGGCCAGTTCAGTGGTGATGCCAGTAGCGGGGCAGTGAGTGAAATTTGAAGGAGCAAAATGAAGTGTAACAAGATGTTGGCTGCCCGGATTATGGAATAGTTCCCAAAGGAAACCGAGATCCATCTGAAGAGCTTTTAGCTTAGTAAGAAGGAAGACAATCTTGAAATTGCTGTACTTTTAGTACAAAGTATGTTGGACAAAATAATCAGCATTCCAACATGCTGCAGTTTGTAACACTGTTGGCTGAAACAGGCAGAAGTCTGGAGGGGGTCTGTTAAATGCTTTATAGTTTTCTTGCTGTTTCATTTTGACTTTGCTAAATTGACATACATTGAACTTTCAAACTCTGTTATTGAAAGTATGCTTGATTTTGCAGTGACTGGCCTTTTTGAAGACTATTGGGTACTTTTTGCAACATACTCTACGGATAACAAAGTTGAGGAATTTTGTGGCTGTATTGTCATCGATACTTGGAAGGTATTTCTTCTGTTAATGAAATAAAACACGTACAACAGAATATGAGGAATACTTAGTATAGTACTAATTTTTTTGGTTTTTTTACTTAGTAGAATTGAAAATTTGCAAATAGAAGACGAATTCGTATCTTGCTTAAGGAAGTAAAATACTTTTTTTGTTGTATTCAATACAGCACAGTTTTACACAGTAACTTTTATCTAAACTACTCATAAGTATTGCTTATGGATGAGACAGGAAACTAGATACACAAGGAAAGACAGGGAAAATAGAAAAAAGAAAATAGTGGATTTTTTTAACTGGAAGTAAATTGAGGCATTGCTGTACAATAGTAAGGAGGAAAATAGTAAGGATTAACAACCCACCAGTCTCTCGCTCTCTCGCTATTGCTTGCCTTGCTAGGAAATGTGGAGAACTTGCTGTAGGTGAAGGTGAAGTTCCTCTCAGCTCTTTTACTGTAGTATGAAGGTAAAATCATTCATGTATCAGAGTATTTGGTTAAGAGAAAGGAGTCTGAATTTTGCAGTTGAAGAACTTAAGCGTTTACCTGTTTGCATTGAGACAAACCTTTGTACTAATTCTGCTTGATAACATGTTGCTAAATCCCGTCCTTTCTGGGCAGTGTACTCTGCCACCCGGAGTCTTCACAGGYTGAGTGATAAGGTTTTGGAAAAAACTATCCCAATACAAAAACTGCACATCACAGAGGAGATTCTAAGCCAAAACCAAGCAGTGTGTGAAATAAGCATTTGACTTGGGAATACGCCTCTTGCAGAGCGTGGTGGGATCTATTAGTTTCTGTTTGGCCCCAGCACTGCTGGGCTAGAGCTGGGTTTCTGCTGCTGAATGGGATGTGCCTGGGGCTGCTTTGCAGCTGGCAGTGGAACAGCCCATGTCCGTGCTGTTAAACTCTTACCCTCCAAAGCAGGGTGGCGACATCCAAACTGCCTGCTGGGAGCAGTCCCCGATCTGTGCCAGCTCACCAGGTGGGCCTGGGACTTGTTTAGGAGAAAGCTAGTTATCCTTAATCAAACCCTGTGCCCAGGACCGTGGCACCAAACTGCCAGGGTGGGTGGTTAAGGTCTGGTGCCTTCTCAAAGCATTCCCTAGCACTGTTTTAAGTTGTTACTGCAGAAGAACTCTGACTCCTCTGCTGTCAAGTGCAAGTGCTGCTTTTTTTTCTGGATTCTTTCTCTCTTGCATTATTAGATTCTCATTAACAGTTAGATTTAGCAAACTTTCTCCAAATCAAGAGTCGTCATCTCTGGAACCTGTATGCAGATCTGAGCTGTTCTAAGAAACAAGGGCTGAACTCTCTAGTGCTATTCTGTTGCTGGTCTGGTAAAATAAGAGGAGACTCTCTAGACCTTTATGAAATTGCCTGTCAAAGCTGGGTGCTATGTCTGTACAGCAGCAATTGTGAATGTTCTGCTCTGAATAGGTGGAAAATGTATTCCTGGAAGGAAAAGAAAGCAAAAAAACCACCCTTGCTGTCTTTCTAGCCGGGAGGGATTGCCAGACATGTGTCTTGTTACTCTGCATCCTAGATCTGAAAAATGTTATTTAAATACTACTATTTCTTTATAATTTCATTTCTGCTTCAATTCAATGAGAGCGTTCACTGGTGTTAACCCTTTCAGTGTCCTCTTGAGAACATACTTCAGCTGTCGTTCATACTTGCTCTTTGCATTGATAAGACAAGTAAGCACACTTTCTCATCATTCCCTCTTACTGACCCACTTCTGAAATGTCACAGGCCAAGTTTAAACTTTCATGGGCCACAGCAGGTGAGACTATGACATTGTGAAGTTCATTGTGTGTAGTGCCTGTAAGAGGGTGTTGTATGGGTGAAGAGCAGCCTGTAGAAGCCCAGTTAAACTTGCTTGGATAATGACGGGTATAGAGGAACTCCCAAGTTCCCTGGAAAAACTAGAGCTACTGTCATCTTACACAATAACCCCAAGGACAAGCAGACAGAAAATACACTTTGTTTCTCTTTGGGTAATGCCAGATTGTGGATTAGGGCATTTCTAATTTGTGCTTTGTTGTTGTTGAGCCTAATTTGGTGAACTGGTATCTTTGAGATGTATTGCTTGTAAATTTTGATCAAAAGGTTTTTTGGGTGCTGTTGCATAATGTGTGTTGTGTTTCAAGTGGAAACGAGGTTTTGTTCTTCTTTTCACTTGCATATTGTACAAATAAAGCTTCAACGACTGTTTGATTTAGTGAGGAAAACAATAAATGCAGTCTGTGTTTCTTTTCTGAGAAATAGCTGCCAATGAAGTTTTGTGTTTGTTACGAAAGAATAGGATGGAAATTAGCTTCCGCATGCATTCAGTAAAAAGCTCGTGTTCTGATACAGTTTGAATAAGTCAGATGATTATTGAATGATGATAGTATTCTATTACTAATCTCTTAAGTATGTGAACTTGTCTGTCTTAGTGAAATTTGTAGTTGGTTTAGTTGTTTTTATACATTTGCCTTCGAGGGAGAAAAGAACTGTTTGTTGTAGTACGATATATTCAGTACTGGAACATTTAAAAAAAAATCTTAAATCTGGTAATCCTCAAAACATAATGTCAGATCTTATTGGTAACCTGAGATTTTTATTTTAAATATTTTTTACTTAGGGATAGTCAATAAAATGTAACTTGGACTAATCTTGGCTTTTTAATAAGTAGAGTAATAAAGCAGAGGTAGCCTGGAAGACCTTGGCTGGCAGGGTCTGGAGCCCCCGACTCGGAGCAGGGCCGTCTTAGATCAGGTTGCTCGGGGCCTTGTCCAGTCACAAATCCTTGTGATTTTTGCTGTTTGGTGTAGAGGATGTGGAGAAAAGATTTGACTTACGGTATAATTCAAATGTTAGCTGAGAAAATTCCTGAAGTTTCTGGTCTTCAAGCAAAACTGATTACAATGATAAAAGTCAGAAAGTCATAACTGAAATCATCATTCACAACTAAATGGTACTGAAGTACAAGTGCTCACTGAGTACTCTGAAAGTACGTGATCACTGACACACATTGGTATCCTTTGCCATACATCTAATCCTTTGTTTTCAATCCAAGAGTAATATGTCTCGAAGAATTGAAAATCATACTATGTTGGGTTTTGCCTAATAATTTGTTTAGTTTATATATAAATGTAACTAGGTAGGTGTGATGTTGGCTGTGTGTTTATGTTTCAACAATATGTTTAGTATGCTTTAGCTTAGTTTGTCTGATTTTATATTGAGACACAAGTCAGCCATATAAATTATATATGTGGCTGAAATGAGGGTTAATGTGCTAGACCGTATGAAGTGTAATTGTGATGGAAAGACTTTTATGGCAATTAGCAAGGGCTTGGAAACCAGTATTATACTGGTGTGAATGCTGTCTATGTCATTATTAATTTTTATTGTATTGTTTTTAATAGATTGTTTATGCACTTATTTACACAAATATGCACTTCTAATGCACAGTAACAAGTATAGGTAGAAATAAATTAAGCATATTACTTTGTGCAGATTTTTCTTTTGAATTCCATGGTATCCAAAAGACTTAGTTCCAGTCTTTCATGGCATTACAATTTTAGGACGCGTTAGCTAGACTGATATCTAACAGTGCTTCACTTGAATTTATTTAGTAGTCTAGCAGAAAGCATGCAACAATGTGTAATGGATTTAATTGCAGTGTGAATGAGCACTTTGAATTTGTTTTATTTGGCTTTGTCTTTTTTTTCACTTTCAGATGTTCAGTTCTGTTGTGTGAGATGAAGTTCTCATGACCCCTTGTACTATTTAGCATATCCCATTGATTGATGAAAGCTTTTGGTACAGTGATGCATCTATCACTGGCAAGTTACCAAGTTACTTGCGACAGGTTTCCTTCTTCCTGAGTAATGGGACTTTTGTTTGTTTTCATTTGTGATTAGATTGCTTGTAGGCAGTGATTTTGAGGAAAGATAGGATCCTAAAGATATTTCAAATAGGTATGAGAATTTTGACAGCAATTGTTGCAGAACTTTCCCAGGGAAATTCTCCACCCACCTGATGAAATAAAGCATTTCTAAGCTGGGTTCTGCAAAGGCAGATGTTTTGCAAGGCTGTTATTTGCAAAATCACTGCTATAGTGGATATAGCAAGCAGTTCAGTGAAGATGAGATCTGTTGTATTTTTCTCATAAATAAATACAGTAGAATACAAACGATCCCATTGCTCCCTCCCTCCCCCCACTGCTGTACGGTCTTGTTTTCGGTGTTTTCTTCTTTTAAGAAATTAAAAAATCATGTTAAAATGTTATGTTTTGATGTAGAGAAGATAAATTATGTTTGTTCTGGTTTTCTAGGGCAGCAGTCAATAGTAAAGGCTAGTCCTGCACAATAACAGCAGGTGGACTTCATGGTTGGATTTACTGTGGTGCACGTGCCGGCGAGTCAGAGATCTACAGGGAGCTGGGGTGAGCTGGGAAGCGCAGGATGGTCAGGACACCAAAGCGATGCCTGGCCGTGGCCCTGGGACCAACCTGTGCAGATGCCTTCAATGTTTAGTCCATAGGGGCAGTTCAGCAAGCAGCCCACAAGTGGGTTTTGGTGGAAACAACTCTTTATTCTAGTCTACCCATCTTTTCTGTGATAGGAATGGGGCATGTGCTGGGAACCCTCGCAATCTGATGCCTTCCTGTGCAGGGCCAGTGCTCAGGGCTGTGACCTGCTGCATCTTCATGGTAATGGTGAGTGGGAGGAGTTTCCACTACATCACTAAACAAATTTAATTTGACTCTTCTAGGCTCTCCCGTGGACTGGCGGCTTCACAAATGCAATGGGATTGATGTTACTTGGAGGATTATTACTTCTTTTTTTCCCATTTAGTGAGCATGATTTTTTTTCAGAGGCACATGAAACATTCTGCAGGACAGCAAAGCATGCTAGTATTCATCCCCCCTTAAGACTGAAATAAACCCCTGCTCATGAAGACCCCATAATTTACCATCAGTGTGGTTCAAGGGGAAGCATCACTGGGTGTTAGGTGATGTAAATGTTATTCAAGATTATTCTGCTGGTGTCTTCAGGCAACTTATTTGAGAGTTTTTTCCTGTTTGCTATCTTTGCCTAGCTCTATAGTGAATCCTGTGAGTAAATTTAAAAAGCAGAGTAGCTTAACTGGGAGCTTACCTTAAATAGGTAGCTCTAAAAGCCATCCTGCAGAGTGGAGAGTGAGACAAGAAGTCATCCTGATTCTAAAGTAACTGCCTACTTGTGGGCAGATGTACAGAAGACTTTCTTTTCCATATTTTTCTTGGCTAGCAAGCAAGATTCATTAAGACACATAAACAACTCCAAAATAATTCAAGTTTTTATTGTTCATATAGCATTGCGTTGCTTTAAACAAGTTCAGAGTAATTTTAAAGCCATGAAAATGTAAGCTGAGATAATTCCTTAATGTTGAAAAGTCTTGAAACACAAATGAAACCTTTTGAATAGTTTTAGTATTCTCTGACTGGTAGAAACCTTGAGACAACCTATTTATTTGCATCATCAATGGATGGCAAGCAGAGAATTTTCTGGAACTCACTATATAGTAAGTTTGAAAACTCTTCTCTTCCTGACCATATACAGTAGAAAAAGGACTTTTTTTTCTTAATACAGTATAAACAAACAGTGCAGCAGTTTGACGTTGACACTAATGACAAAAGTATCATTGTATTAGTGTGGAGAGAGCATCTGAGTGGATGCGGATGTACCATATCAAAATGATTAAGTGGTACCATTTAACTCAGAGCAGAGGTAGTTTATCTCAGAGTTTTTTGACATACAGGTAGAACTAACATGCTACACTTTCCATTTGTGATATCTTCTCTACAGGCAGGCTGCTTCTGGTCCAAATGTTAATGCTTTACCCGTAACTGAAGACTGTGGTACTCACCTGTGAAAGCACCGGGGAGGCTGGCAGACAGAGCACAGAGCTAAGCCGGCTTGACCAATCTTAACGTGGCGCGTTAGCGTTTCTGAAAGGTTGCCGTGATATTTTCCTGGCTCTGGTGTTTTTGCATTCTTTTTAAGATGCTTTCCTTTGAATTATTGAGGTAAATTAACTTCTATTCCAGTTCAACATGTATTTTTGCTTGGGACTGGACAGCCTGTGGTTGCACAGAGAAAAAGGAGAGGTTCTAGGTGGGCGAGAATTTTTAGGAATAAGTAGGTAGTCTGGATTTTTGTTGCGAAAGCTTAAGTTTTTGTTAACTGAGTGTTCATTTCGAAATGAAATATGTGCAACTCTAAGCTAGTTGACTTACTTGATTTCCATCCCTTTATTACTCCCCTACCCTGTTTTCCCTGTCATTTGCTAATTCAAAGCAAGCCCCTTTAATAGTTGGAAAACCTCCTGCAGTAGCAGAAACAAAAAAGGAGGAATAGAACAAGATTTAGGTGAGTTAATTTTGAAGTATTTGTTGAGATTACAGGATAACGTGTTCAGGCTTGAGTTTGATATGTACTTGATCTCCCCAAGAACAGTACAGAATATTTTATTGAGTTTTTCAGAAGTGCTTTCAAATTAGCTGTCTCTACAGTACTTTATTGAATTTTGAAACTTGTTCAGCAAATTAGTGAATTTTCTTTTTCCTTTTGTACTTAATCCCTCCAGTATTCTGTGACAGCCCGGCCCATACTTGCTGCATGTGACCGATGCTATAAAAATCCTCTTAAATGTCAGAGCCATTAGATGAAGGGATAAATAGGTAGTGACTAGCAGATGATTACAGAAGTTTTTGGATTTTTCAGATTTGGGGGCTCTGATGTAGTCAGTAGTGATGCATGCTCCTTTATAGCAGCTCTTGAACATACTGATAACAAATTTGTTTTCTTCAGTTAACTTCTGTGTCTACTTCTGAAGTAGTTCCGAGATTGTATAAAAATCTGCAAGTTAAAAACCCTTGGTAGGATACATAGATTTGTAGGCTTTAGAGTTTTTTGACCTTAAGAAACTGCTAAAAAAATCAGCACAATTTTAGAATTATGTTTAGAATGGGAGCTTTTAATTTCTCTGACCTTTTTTATCTCTACTGTTATATCACAGGACTTTCTGGCTGCATATACGTTATATCACAATATTTTAGGAAAATAAAACAGAGTAAGGAACTTTCTGTTGTAATTTTGAGAGCAATAAAACTAAAGAAGGAGGTAATGCTGTGATTTGTTCTATTGCTTGGAGGATATGGAATACTTCTTAAACAATTTATATTATTAACTTCATTTGACAGAGGTATGTTTATGTGTATACAGTGTATGTCTGGCCTAAAACTTGAACGTCATTTAGCATCTTTTGCTGCAGCAACAAGAACTTTAAAAATTTGCACTGGGTCTAGCACAGAGTTAATATTTTTTGCCTTTTATTAAGTACTATGAGGTATATGTTAATTGCAGTAATAAGCCTTCTTTCCATAGAGTGAGTTTACAAATATAAACCACTATGTTGTTAGTTATCTTAAGGAAAATGTCAGTTACATCAGTATGCATTTATTTTCATAGAGATGCCCTACGGCTGCTATTTAAAAGCAAGGACTGAATTGTAACCAAATGATTGTGGTCAACTGCACTGAGTTATTTCTATAGAATAGGACTTTCAAAAGTGCGAGACTGAACTTCATACTTATCTAAATAACACCCTTATAAGAATTCACCTGTGTTTCCCAGTGGCAATATTTTTTTATTTTTGAAATCATACAAGTCCACCTGTATGTTGGCCAGTCTCCTAGGTAGTGCTCTATGAATAGCACACCTCAAAATGTTTGTGCCATATTGAAGAAGCAGGTAGATGAAATTTAACAATTCCTTGCTTGTTTGTTTTAAATGCCTCCACAAGCACCCAGGTAGGGCTTGTCTCTCTCCTCTGTTACTAGAGGGACAGTGGTAAGACTGGCCAAGAAAATCAGCCTTTGACTCAGTATTTTCTGTTGCCAAATCTGCTTTGCTAAATTAGTATCCCATGTACTGTATTGGAACAGGGAATGTAGAATAGGTTCACTTAAAACTGAGGAAGTTTCTGTCTGTTTGTCTTAAGGGATGGATCTGACTTTTACACTAATGACCTTCTGGTCTGTTTATTAAATATTGCTCATGACTTTTTACTTAATTCATTCAAGCACATTATTCTTCTACAGGTCCATTAAAGTAAAAAATTCGGTGCACCCTTAGCAGAAGGGTTATTTGTAGTGTCAGGGAAATCAATGCAAGATGCCTATTAGCGGATTAAATTTTTGTTTATACTTGAGATTTTCTTCATTACTGTATTAGTTTAAGGTTTTGGCTGTAATGAGCATATAGGAATGTGAGTAATGGAAAAATAAGAATACCGAGTCACTTCTGGATATGTATATGTGCACTTGAAATACTTCATTGTGTATAAATTGAGTAGAAGAACATGCTTGGAAAGTCTTTCAAGTGTCATAATCTGGGATATGTAATCTTTTGCATGTTCTTAGTTAGTATCTAGCAGTCTGGAAACTAATGTGGTTGTCTTGGAAACAGGCTTTATTTTCCTTTTGCGAAAATCTAGATGTGAAATCATTGTCTTCCTTGAAAATCTGGAAGTAATACTTCTGAAAGAAATAACTGCAAATTTAAGATGCTTGTCTTCTATTTAAAGAACTGATATGGGAGTCTGTAAGTGGTTTGCATTGTGTGCTTTAATTATAGTTGTGTGATTATGTTCCTAAACCAGTCTTTAGGTTTTTTTAGGTAAAATGCCCGTACTTGGTGTTGATATTTGTCTGGGAATTATCTGCACTGAAGCACTTTGCCAAGATTTCCTAGCTTAATATTTAAATAGAAATATTACAGTATAACTGATGCATTGAGGAAGTTAAGTTCCTAAAAACGAACTGATACTATCACTTTCAGTCTTTTCCCTTGCCCTGCTTTAAATTAACAGCATGTGATAAAACCTTGGAATATTCTGAGAGATTGTAGCATAATATTTGCCAGACAAAACATCAGCAGTAAGCAAAAGTGCACAGGATGGCTTTCTTATTAGCCAAAGAGCTGCCATGCACAGCATAAAATGTCAAAGCAAAATAGAAAGTGAGTCAAGAAATAACCATCTTTCAAATTGCTGAGGATTTATTAGGATTTGTACGCAAACATGAAATAATGTTCTTGAAAGAAATTTAACTTTTCTGGTCTGTAGCTTATTTGTCCAGTCACAACAGTCTTAGAGTTTAGTATTAGTAACAGCGTAATTTCATCATAATTTTTACAGATGACGATCCAGACTGAATAATTTTCCATGTTTCGTTCTGAAATTGTTAACTATATTAAGTTCTAATGGGGTTTTTAATATATTTCTCTTCCAAATATTTTTGCCTCCAGTACCAATTTAAAAGACTCTCAAATACTGATATGTACTTCAGAGAAGAATGTATTTTTTTTTATTCTTTCATAAAAGAAGTCTTTTTTTTGGTGGAGCTCACACTTTGAATGATACAATCTGTCCAAGGGAAGAGAACCGTGACAGGATCTTCTCAAGCCATTGGAACCTATTCACGTGACCATCTCTTTTGTTCTACCTCCCATCTCTTCCTCCTGCCTCATTTCCTGTGCTGCATCTACATTTCAGATTGATCTCTCTTTTCAGAACTTAATTGATCATTTTATTTTTTCTTAAATGTTGTTTTTCCTTTTTTCCAATTTTTTTCCCCTTTCTTCTTCCCTAGAATGAGCTCAAGCTTTCTGTTTAAGGCCTGAGATGAAGCTTATTAATGTTAAGTGGAGAGGATCTTAAAGACTACGGTTGTTATCAGATGATACAAAAAGCTTTTAGTGACCTAGATTTTGGCCCTGATGTACAATACTGATGTAAGTATTGTGCATCCAGATGGAAATAATTAATCACAGCTTGTTTTTCCACAAATGACAGTAAAGTCACTCTGATGTACTGTAATGCTGTTGTGCTCCGTTTTGGACTTAATAGCATTTATATGTTTACCTTGACGGTCAGGCCACTTCCCACTTTCACCTCAAATTATGATCTCGTAAGTCTCAAATGAAAAAAGGACATTAAAATAACATGTTATTTTATCTATAAACAAAGCTGAGTTAGTCCTTGAGCTTTTTTCACATTCCTCTAAATAAATGTCATTTCTTCCAGTTTAATAATATTAGTAAACTGTGTTCAAAAAAAGTAGTCCATTTTATACCTTCCTGATCAAATAATAATTCTCCATGCTGATTAGTGAGTATTACATAATTATATTCCCTGGCTCTGTTTTAGCTGAACAATTTTTCATTCTCTCCTCCCAAACTGCAAACAAGCAAGCAACCAAAAAAAAACCAAACCCGTATATGGTAACAGTTCTGTATAGCTGCAGTATCATAGAATCATAGAATCATTAAGGTTGGAAAAGACCTCTAAGATCATCGAGTCCAACCGTCAATCCAGCACCCATGCCCACTAAACCATGTCGCGAAGCGCCACATCCACACGTTTTTTGAACACCTCCAGGGATGGTGACTCCACCACTTCCCTGGGCAGCCTGTTCCAATGCCTGACTACCCCTTCAGTGAAGAAATTTTTCCTGATGTCCAATCTAAACCTCCCCTGGCGCAACTTGAGGCCATTTCCTCTCGTCCTATGACTTGTTACTTGGAAGAAGAGACCGACACCCACCTCTCTGCAGCCTCCTTTCAGGTAGTTGTAGAGAGGGATAAGGTCTCCCCTCAGCCTCCTCTTCTGCAGGCTAAACAACCCCAGCTCCCTCAGCTGCTCCTCATCACACCTGTTCTCCAGACCCTTCAGCAGCCTTGTATGTGCATCGTTGTGTTATTGTGATCACTACCCTGAAATTTGGTTGATAGTCACATATTCTAGCATCCTTCCTGAATCTCCTGGGAAAACATGATATTGTTAAAGTTCTCATGGCTTTCCCTTTCAGATTAACTTTTAGAAAACTTTGAAGTTTTCTGGTTGTTCCCATTCTTTATGATCCAGTGACTTTGTCCGGGAGAAATCTGTTTTACCTCTGTGCTTTGTAATTAGAAATGGTGACATGGTCTTTCATCCCCAGAAACTAAAATATACATAATTCAAAGTTTTCTAAAGATAAAAAGGAACTACATTTTTTTTTCCATCATGTGTTTTACTTCAGAATGTTGCCGAGTCTGACTTCAGCAGCGTTACCCAAAGATAAAAGAAATTCCAGGGGAGAGATTATAGATTCATTCAAGGAGAAATGGTGTTTTTGTTGCCTTTTGTAATTAAAAAAACGCAAAACAAAACAACTAATGAACACTTTCCTTTTACAATAAGAAACGAAGGAAGTTGATTGAAGCCAGTCATCTACAGCCAGCGAGAGAGACAGACATGTAGTTGCTTTCGCAGTGATGAGACCCACTGAGGACAGTGTACTGACTCATCACATCGTGTTTAAGACAGAATTTCTCTCTCCAATGCTCAGCACAAAGACAACGTACATCTCTAGCTTCACTTAGACATGTAATGTTTAGATGTAGAAAATCCCATTGCAAGTGCTAGACTATCCCTTTGGCTTGAAATGGCCTCTACAAATCTTTCCATTGAAATACAAAATAGCTTAGAATCATAGAATCTTTAAGGTTGGAAAAGTCCTCTAAGATCATCGTGTCCAACCATCAAGCCAGTACCCATGCCCACTAAACCATGTCCCGAAGCGCCACATCCACACGTTTTTTGAACACCTCCAGGGATGGTGATTCCACCACTTCCCTGGGCAGCCTGTTCCAATGCCTGACAACCCTTTCAGTGAAGAAATTTTTCCTGATGTCCAATCTAAACCTGCCCTGGCTCAACTTGAGGCCATTTCCTCTCGTCCTATCACTTGTTACTTGGGAGAAGAGACCAACACCCGCCTCTCTACAACCTCCTTTCAGGTAGTTGTAGAGAGCGATAAGGTCTCCCCTCAGCCTCCTCTTCTGCAGGCTAAACAACCCCAGCTCCCTCAGCCGCTCCTCATAAGACCTGTTCTCCAGACCCTTCACCACCCTCGTCGCCCTTCTCTGGACACGCTCCAGCCCCTCAGTGTCCTTCTTGTAGTGAGGGGCCAAAACTGAACACAGTATTCGAGGTGCGGCCTCACCAGTGCCGAGTACAGGGGCACGATCACCTCCTTCCGCCTGCTGGCCACGCTATTCCTGATACAGGCCAGGATGCCATTGGCCTTCTTGGCCACCTGGGCACACTGCCGGCTCATGTTCAGCCGGCTGTCGACCAGCACCCCCAGGTCCTTTTCCGCCGGGCAGCTTTCCAGCCACTCTTCCCCAAGCCTGTAGCGTTGCCTGGGGTTCTTGTAACCCAAGTGCAGGACCTGGCACTTGGCCTTGTTGAACCTCATGCAATTGGCCTCGACCCATTGATCCAGCCTGTCCAGATCCCTCTGCAGAGCCTTCCTACCCTCAGGCAGATCAACGCTGCCGCCCAGCTTGGTGTCATCCACGAATTTACTGAGGGTGCACTCAATCCCCTCATCCAGATCATTGATAAAGACGTTAAACAAGACGGGTCCCAAAACTGAGCCCTGGGGAACACTGCTCGTGACCGGCTGCCAACTAGATTTGACTCCATTCACCACAACTCTCTGGGCTCGGCTGTCCAGCCAGTTTTTCACCCAGCGAAGAGTACACCCGTCCAAGCCATGAGCTGCCAGCTTCTCCAGGAGAATGCTGTGGGAGACAGTGTCAAAGGCTTTGCTGAAGTCCAGGTAAACCACATCCACAGCCTTCCCCTAAACAGCCTTCCCCTTCCACAGCTTATCCAATTTGCTCTTCACGCAACTTGTTTTTAGAGCTCCTCATTAATTACAATTGGGTATATTTGTTAGAAAAGGGAGGATTTTATTTTACCTGCATTGTTTTTCTCTGGGGGTAGGAGATGTATCCCATAGTGAGATGGGTTCTCCACACTTGTGGTCTTGAAAGGTACATGAGGAACCAGTTTGGCCTCTGGCAAACCGTGTAATTTTTGTACCTTTTGTGTTTTGCAGTTGTGATTAAATGAACTGTGTTTGTGTGCTGCTCTGCTGTCCCTGTTTTTCCTTCCCTTTCTGGAGTGCCACCGTCGTGGCTGCCTCAGCAGAGGGGCAGGGGCAGTGGCTGTGGGTTACCAACTCTGGTTTAGCCCCACTCTGGGATTTTTTTCCCTTTGGGGATTCCTCAACTGCCCTGCTCATGAGGTGGTGATGCACTGGGGAAGAATAGGGATCTCGTCTTGAGAGGAATGCAATTTGCACTGTTGCTGGATTATAAAAAAATGCTTTAAAAATTTATTTTTGTTCTTTGACATAATCTGAAGTTTTTGAAAATTTTTATGAAAATGTGCTTTCCTTTAATTTCTGAGAAGAGTGTCTTTTTTTTTTTTTAAATTGAGTAATGTTTCAGCTTTAATAAAAATGAAGTACTCTTTCTGATGCGCTTTTTCATTCTTACTTACATGTGCTTAAAGTTTCAACTTAGTGTTCTTATGACTGGTCATATAAGCTACTCAGTCTGTTTTTTAAGTGTTCATGTTTTTATACATAGCAAACCTCTGAATAAAACATACCTATTTAATATGTTACATCCTAACTTCTGCTTAACTGAACTCTTCTATTATTAACGGAAAATATCAAGGATGGCTGAAATTTGAAATGTAACAGAAATGGCAGATTTTCTAGCTTGTTTAAGTCATCTTATTCTTTAGGTCTAAGGCGSTAAACAGGTCTCGGAACAGTAGCATTTATAACCAAATTGCTCTCATGAAATATAGATAAATCATTCAATGGAAGAGCTGATTAAATCTGTAGCCTATAGCATAGCCGTGGGTATCCCGTCCATTTAGCAACCCTGGTGCTTCACTCAAGCCAAAGAGCTTGAGTTTACAGTATGTTTAATTTGAGCGACAGAGGTTTGTGTGTGAATGTAAAGAGGTTTAAAATATTATTTAAGTGATACCTGAAGATAAGCAGGTGAACACAGGACTTGAAGAGCAATTGCTTGCTTACCTCCCTTGTTGCAGCCTGTGCTGGCTGCAGCACTGTCTCAGGTCTCTGACTTTGCAGCTATGGCTAGCTTAGCCCAAACCACCCTGTTGAAGGGCTGTTTTATGGCTGCGAAAATCTTCCTGGTTACTTTGCACAACTCTGCCTCTCTTGGTAGTTATTAAACATTTTGTTGATGGATTCCGTGCTGTGACATTGGTAATGAAGGAGATGTTAGAACGAGAAAACAGGAGGAAAAACATTGGTTTCTATCATAAATAAGCTTGTCGCTATTTTTTTCTTGTATATGCCTGTTAGATTTATAGCGTAACCATATTTTTATGATGATCAGCTTGTTTGTAATGCTTTATTTAACTGGAGCGCAATGCTGTTTTAGAGGCCTTACTGTTGCCTCAACGTGTGAGCGTTGTCTGCTGCACCGGAGCTGGAGTGTCTGTGGATGAAACATTTGGCCTCATACCTTTTGGATGTTGGTGTTTTCTGGAGTTACATGTAAAGTCCTATAGCATTTTCAGAAAGAGAATAATCTTTGAGACTTCCCTCTTGTGCTCACACTACAGTCAATAATAATTTTTTTTGCAAAACCACTCAGCAGTAGCGACTCATCCTACATACTTCAGGCTTTTGGCAGGAGCAGCGTTAAGCCAGTGCTGAATGTTCTTGCAAATTCCTCTTCCTAAGAGTTGCCTCTGGTTTGCTGTTACACATGTGATGGATGCTCAGGTGATTTAAATGCCAGAAGAGAAAGTTGTTTTTTCACCTTCTATCAAGACTTGCAGTAGGATGTCTTTATTCCCCAGAAGTCCTCTGCTGTGCTGGGTATCTCAGAGCGAAATTCCCATCTTCATTCTGTTGCCCTTTTCCCAGCAATTACTATTTTAATTTTCCATGTAAGAAACTCTGATAATGCCAGCCATATGTCATTACCTGTTATCATTCAGATACCATTTGATGGGTATTTTCAAAAGCAGGAGGAAGGCTTATGCACCACCCTTTATAGTATATTGATGGTTTTTTTTTAAAGTGATCATGGCGGCAGACTTTTTAGCAGGGCCTGTTGCGACAGGACAAGGGGTAATGGTTTTAAACGAAAAGAGGGTAGATTTAGACTAGATATAAGGAAGAAATTTTTTACAATGAGGGTGGTGAAACACTGGAACAGGTTGCCCAGAGAGGTGGTAGATGCCCCATCCCTGGAAACATTCAAGGTCAGGCTGGATGGGGCTCTGAGCAACCTGATCTAGTTGAAGATGTCCCTGCCCACGGCAGGGGGGTTGGACTAGATGACCTTTAAAGGTCCCTTCCAACCCAAACTATTCTATGATTCTATGATCATGGTGTGCCCTTTACAACGACAAAGGTGGTTTGAAATTGTCTGATAATATGTTGGTCCTGTTAGAGGATGTGTGACTTCACGTAGCGGTTTATTCAGATTAGGTAATTTATTTGACAGCAGTTGTGTTTTATGCAATTTTTAAAATGTTTATGGGCTATTTTAAGTGGTCTTATAGGGTGAAGTGTAGGTTGTATGGCTTAACATGCATGCGAATGTATGAAAATATCCACTGAAATTGTGTATTAAGCTGAGTTTAAGTGTGGTAGAATTTTCCTGGGTTTGTTACTACATTTCTAACTATACTTACAGCTTCAGGTCAAATATCTGAAGATGCTCTGGAATTTCATGAGGTGTGTCTCCCATTTAAAAATCACTTCTGTAAAGATTTTGTCTTTTGCTGATACTCAATTAGTTTAACAAACAAAACAGTTTTGTAGTAAAAAATATAGTAGATCAGTTGCAGAATTCTGTCTGAACATGCATAAAATAATTCATTCAATGTATCTGCACAATAATAAGAACAGGTTGTTCCTTGCTGTGCTGTTTGTTCATAGTCGTTTCTTCATGCTACCGTCCTAGCAGCATGTGTTTGATTTTGCTCCTAGTAGCAGCAGAAGAATTTGAAATGCTGCACTTTTAAGTTAAATTCCAGGGAGCGATGAGGGCCTGTCAGGCCATGCTTGTTTTTTTGATGTCACCCTGAGAAAAATAAATTTAAAATAATTTCATAGCGTCTTTCAGTGCCTCACTGTGCCCTGTTTGTTTAATATGTCTCAGAGTAGCAGTTTCTGATCTGGCCCCAGTAATGTTGTTGTTTATCAGTGTTATCATTAATTTGACTGCAAGTGGAGATAGTCTTTTTGCAATGAATCAATACGTCGGCTTTATACTTTAACTTCTTAAGGGAGACCAAAATTTTAGACCATTTTTTAAGAGAAAATCTGGCAAGAAAGTGAATTGTACAGGTAGTTTCTGTGAACAGACATATCTATCCTGGCTTTTTCTATCTGAATAAATCTTACAGAGATTTTTGGAGCGATTGTCTAAACATGTAGCATTGTACATGTTGAGGAGGATGCCAAAGAAAATAGAAATGAGGATTACCATTCTTCCCAGTGAAAATGGGCAAACGGGCTCTTAACCTATTTAATCTTATGGTTAAATTGTAAATGTTTATCAGCATTTCGTATTCGCATATGAGATAAATGTCTATCAGCATGCACTGGACCAGGTAGGAGTCTGTACATCTGGCAGTCAGGGAGTGGGGCTTTTGGTTGCGTGGTTTTTGCCTTTTTTTTTTTTTTTTGTATTTAACCCTTTCTCAACTTTGAAAACAGGGCTGACACCCTTTCTGTAATGTGTGGTATTTTAAAACCTCAAATGTCACCCATCCCCTTGCCCTTTTGATGAATTTGCACATTCTGTGAATGCTTATGAATCAGAGACCAGAGGAAAACTGTGTATCCGCTTCAGTTAGTGAATTTAAATTAAAAACCCTGTGGTTATTGATTGCAGCAAATACTCACCTTCTGTGTTTTTGCAGAAATCACTTGGAGGTTCAAGTATTTAATCATGTCATAGGATTTTAAGAGAGCCTAATGGCTGGATTCAGCTTGCATGCTGTAGACGCCAGTGTGATCTGCGGGCAGAACCAGCATCTCTAAGGAGTACATCAGAGCGTTCAGGTGACGCATGGGCCTCTCTGCATTGGCGATACAGAGAGTTTCGGGGTGTCTCTGCAGTCGCATGTCCTGTTGGCAGTGCAGGGACCTGGCCAGTCTGCACCCCGGGCTGTTACCCTCCTTTAAGTTTGGGATAGATACCAGGAGGAGCGGGACTCTGAGGGTGTCTGTGATATGGATGGCCAGCATGCTGGGACTGAATACTGCATAAATCAGTAATATTCACAATAACTGCATAATCAGCAGTGTCTTTTGGTGGTAAATGGTCAGGAGAGGTTGTCTTGGCTTGGACTTGATTCTGATCATCTTTGTTTCTGGTGGCAGTCATATACAAGGGGCAAAGGCTTTTACCATTCAGCTGGTGGTTTGTTTTTTGTTTGTTTTTTTTAATGTAGGTGCCCAGAAAGTGTACAGCTGGTGCAGCCGGAGGATCACTGCAGTAAGAGCTACTTACAAAGAAACAAGCAACCAACCTAAAAAAACCGAAGGTGCAGAGGTTGTCCCTGACTGACCTGCCACACTTGACAATCTGTGGAAGGGAGGAGAGCACCTGTGTGCCTCTGCCATCCTTGGGTGTGCTGAGCCTGGCTCTGCGAGGGTGCAGGTTTACTTGTCTTCCATTTTGTGTTTCCTCTCTCTGGTTCTGTGAGGAGAGTGTGAACCGTAATTGGAATAAGATGCCCTGGAAAATTCTGCCAGGGATTTGTGTCATGATTGACAAAGGAGTTTTGTTATATTTGAAGGATGTAGTTATATGTAAAATAAAATGAAAGGCAGAAGCGAAGTAATTTTCCTTGTTTGGGAAAGCTAAGCAGGGGTTTGTTTCAGTTCTGCTGGTAGGGAAGATGACACTAGGAAATAGCTAAATTTTGTATCTATTAAGTTCTAATGAAAACTAGAGCATACATAAATATGCTGCTGCTTCTTATTGCCTGAGAGGGACTGTGATCATCGTATTTTGTGACCAAAGGTATATTATTGAAAGAACAAATGTTAGCTTGATTTGGTTTGGTTTTGTTTTTTTTCCATTACGCTTTTAAACCTATTACTGAACTTTGGAGTTCAACATATTACAGTTCATGTGCAGTTAGCAAAACGGCACATTTTCTGTATAGAAGCTGAATCTTAAATTACAGAACTATGTACCAGCAAATTATGTAGTACCTTTCCACAAATCACTGATCACATAATAACAGTATGAATTTCTGAGGGAACAGTAATGTGTTAAACACTTAAATATCCCAAGCTTTGTTCATTCCTCATCTGGCATCACAGGTAGAGAAAATGAGATATGCGATATAGTTGATCTCTTTCCAGTGCTTTTGTAAAGGCTGAAACAGATTTTCTTTGGTGCATCACTGCCTTTTGGTAAAATGAGGTGATAAAGTTCCATTTTCTGTCATGAGCCAACCAAAACCCAGCATGTTTTCAGGGTCCAATTTTGAGTTTTCGTTCACATTACAAATTGATGTGAAACTGCAACTACTGAGGCTTTCAGGCATGTACAAAACGTTTGTTCAGCTAAAAAATGAGTGGGGAAAAAGAGCCAGTGATGACATGTCCAGATGGGAGCATGTTGGAGTGAAGCAGAACACCTGGCGTCACGGAATGGGGAAATACAGTCCATCGCTGTGTATCTGGATGCAGGGCATCGATGAGAGTGGGCATTGCGGCTTTGTTGAGGACCACTGCTTCTGAGATCTGGATTCTTTAATGCTGATGCTTTGTGAAATGTGATGCTTTGATGTTAGRTTTAAAAAAAAAAAAAAATTGCAGAGTCTTTACCAGTAATTAATTTGATATTTTTGGAAAAGGTGATCTTCCAGTCAACAAAAGTTTGTAAAATTGTAAGCGGTCTTTAAATGGACTTCAGTTATTTCTAGGTACCATAGCCCATGCCTGCAGCAGTAACTCCAGGCTGCTCCCAGGTGATCATTAGTGGTGGGGAGGACTTTCCTCCCACTGTGGAACCTGCACTGGTAGGACATCACATGGAGGGGTTCATAGAATCATTAAGGTTGGAAAAGATCTCTAAGGTCATCAAGTCCAACAGTCAACCCAACACCACCATGCCCACTAAACCATGTCCCGAAGTGCCACGTCTACACGTTTTTTGAACGCCTCCAGTGATGGTGACTCCACCACTTCCCTGGGCAGCCTGTTCCAGTGCTTGACAACCCTTTCAGTGAAGAAATTTTTCCTGATGTCCAATCTAAACCTGCCCTGGCTCAACTTGAGGCCATTTCCTCTTGTCCTATCGCTAGTTACTTGGGAGAAGAGTTCTCGGGGTTTTTACATGTAGTCAGGTCTCTTGATAAGACATGGAGTGTTTCACATTGCTTGCTTTCAGTATTGTTTCTGAATTGTATGCTGTGAATGTTGTTGTTCGGTATAATGAGAATTTTTTTTTTGGAGTCCAGAATCAATACTGTTCTGTGCAGAAATTTGAAGACAGAATGAGGTGGAATAGTTGATGTGTAGCATGTCGGTGTGTTACTGACCTGCTGACAGCTTCAGAGATCACATTTGTCCATCTGCCTTGATAAGAAATTCTGTAAATCACGAAGTTGAGGACTTTTTAACCCATTATAATTTTTTACCTTGTTGTTACTATTTGATTGTTCGGACGGCAGGAAAAAACTGTATTTAGTTCCTTCTAAACCCTGGACCAACTCTACCAGAAGGTAATACCACTGAGGTGTAGGATTACTGCAGGAGTTAACTGTAGTGTCACTGTTCCTGAATGCTTATTTAATGTAAAAAGGGGAGAGGTGATGTGGGGAAGAACCTCAGTATTATGAAACTGTTGCTATTTTTCTTACTAGAGAACTTTAACACAACGTTCTACTGCTACAAATCTCTCTATTAGAAATGAGGAATCAGTTTAGTTCAGAGTCTGTATTAATAAAAATTTACTTTTGTTTGCCCCGGTTTGTTTTATCTATCTATTTTCTTTAAAGAGCCATTAATTAAGTTTTGCAGCAGGACTGGTAAGATCCTGCTGACTTTAGTGAGGCTTGACATGGTCCATAAACAACGTAGTGTATTTATGTTAGTAAATGTTGTCATTTTGAAATTTATCACATGCTCATGAATAACATTCTTCCTTTTCACCCACTTCTCTGGAATTATTAGACGTACAGCTGAAGTAGTGGCTTTAGTAACCTTGATGGTAATTGGATTAACAATTCAGTATGCAATAATGAGGCTTCTTTTAGCTGAAAATTGGAAATTAAAATAATGCTTATATCTCATTACTATAATCCTGTGCTTTTGAACACTCCTGATATTTGATCCTTTAAAAAAAAAAAGTGTTACCATGTAAGACAGTCATCATTCTTATTTATTCAGAATATAGTTTTTTTTAGTTCTGTTTCTTATGCTATATTCAGAGTTGTACTTGAAACTTTAAGGGTGCTTTAAGGGATACCTTACTACAGTAGGAGAGAAGCCTACATTTTTTCCATTAAAAATTAACTTCTGAAATTAATTTCTTAATGGTGGAGTTTGTTTTTAAGTTCCTTTTAAGAAAAATGAAAGTTCAGGCTCCCTTCCAACCTAGTGTTTAAATGCGTGCTTAACTTTTAAACATCCGAGTAGGTTCCCTGACTTCAGGAGGTACACACGCCGAGAGGCTTTGGGCAAAGTCACTCACTACAGCTTCTTCGAGAGCTGCTGCAGCGGGGCTGGTGCCGGGCAGCGGGAGCCGGGGAGCGCACAGGGGCCCCACCGGTGGGCTTTGAACACAGCCGGGTCAGTGGTAGCACTGCTAGCCGAATTAAATTTGCAGAACTGCTGTTCTTGCAAAACCCTCGAGTGTTGTAATTTAGAAAAGTCGTAATGGTCAAAGATTGCTCCAAAGCGGTGAGAAAGCAGTTTTCCAACTATGCCCACGTTACTGGTGTGACCTGTTGGCCACTTCCATTTCTGCCCTTCAGAAAGTTTGGCTTTTATAATGGTCCTCAGCCTGGTATTGATGTAATACACACTGACCATTTTGCCTATCCACTGACATAAATGCTCTTAATTAAGTAAACATGGTCCAAACGCTTTCTGTTACAACAGGATTGAAAGTAAGTCTGAACAAACTTACTTATGTTCAAAACAGTACAGAAAGGGGGTTATCCTTTTCTTTTTTTCCATCGGGGAATGAGCACACAATATGGAGGTATCTGTCCTTGAAGCCCCTTCTTACTCTCCCCTAACTTTTAATTTTGCTAAATAATTTCTTCCAAAACTGGCAGAATGACAGAAGTCTCACAGTTGCTGAATTCCTACCGCCCTTGGAGTGGTCCGGGGCTGAGTGCAAATGACCTTATCAGTTCCCAGAAGTGCAGAGGGTGGTTAGGCAGAAAGGCTTTAGGACATTTGTCTAATTATAGATTGCTTTTTCTAATACATTTCTTCAAGAATAATACTTTTGCAGATGTATCAGTTTACAAAGTGAATCCTATTGATACCCTGCTAGATAGAAAACACGTATTTTAATAGTTGTAACTACGTAAATGTATTTGATCTATAATTAAATTTTGTTTTGTTTTCAGTAGTAGTACATGATGTGACAGAATTAAATTAATCTGTACATGTGATACGCATTTTAAACTAGCTACGTAAAATTGACTGTAGATACTAGAAATGTCTTAACTTTGCTTTCTTATAAAAAGTGTATTTTTTTGTGTTTTTATTTGGTGTTGATTAATAGATTGTTGTAGAAGATTGAGTAAAAGTATGTTATTATGGTAAAATGGTATTAAAAAAAGTTGACCTGAGTCCTGCATTTGTCGTTTTTGTGACCTTTATATTCCTTCCTCATTAGAACTATGCAGCACTGATACAGCAACAAATTAATGAGGACAAACAAAACTTGAGAGAAAAGACTGTGTATGGAATCCAGCTCACAGAAGAAAAACTTAATGACTTCCGTGATGAACAGATTGGGCAGCTGAAGGAACTGATGGATGAGGCTACCAAACCTAGTAAAAAAATCACCATTTCTAAAGACTCGGAACACAAAAACTAAAAGGTTTTAAAAATTGTTTTAATGCATATGGAAGCATTTTGAAACTTCCTTTTTCAGTTGGACTTGAATGTGGTTTCTGTGGAATAATGGGCGCTGCTGATGCCATAACTTGTCTGAAATGGATGTCTCTGGCTATTTGGCTTTCTGTGCAAGAATAAATGTTAAAATGGACTAATGACAACAATTTTATGTTAATTGCAATATTTTTTCTTCTCCTAATGGAAGGTGGAGACTTAAAGAATTTGGTAAAAGTAAATTGACATTTTTAAAATAGAAAGTTCTATATTTTTTTTATCTTGGCACCCACAGGGCAAAACATCTTTCTGTTTGTATGTCGTCCTCTGCCTTAATGGAAAAGATGCAATTAGCATTTGTTTCCTGATGTGGATTCAGTAGACAAATAACAAAGGTATGGTACTAGACTGGATTCGTTTCAGTGGAAAGAAATGAGCAGTATTAGAAAAACATACTGCTGTTGAAATTGAAAGTTGGTTTTCTTCTTGAGCTTTATTGTGAAATGTGCTTTAAAATAAAAGATGTAGTTCATTATTAAACTGACCTTGAAGGAACCACTGGCTTATGAAGAAAATTCTGCATTTTTTTTTTCAAAGCTAGACTGAGATTATTGTTAGTATCTAAAATTTTTAAAAACTGTTCATGAGTTGGTTGTGCTATAGTTAGAATTCAAAGGCTCTTTAAAAGCTCAGTATCCCATATTATTCAATATTTTATATAGACCAGAATTTGTAAACTCAGTCACAGAAATTATCCTGTTGATAATACTGTATGACAAACATGAGTAATTTATTTGTAATAGGTTAAGTCTTCATCAGGACAATGCGTGCCTATTGTAATTACTCCTAGTATTGGGACTAAAAAAAGGTGATCTTTTAATCTGTTAAGAAGAAACACACCCTTTTCTGTGCAAAAGACAGCTTTCATTTCGTATTCCAAACCTAGTTTTATATTATTAGTTTTGTTCTATTTCTGGACCTGCCCCTGTCTGTTACACACAGCATGTTCAAGGCAACATAATTTCTTTCCTCTTGGGGGATAACAGCTTTGACAAGTAAGCACATTTCCATCTGTCTCAGGTTGTAACAACATGCTGTTTGCCAAAGCTACGCTCCTGGATCCTAACGGGGGGCAATTTGGTGAGGTAAGCCTCCCTTACCTCTTTTCCCAAATCTTTGCTAGGTTGGAGGTTGCTCATATTTATTAAAAGTTCAATTGCAAGACTCCTGTGTAAGGAACACTTACGGTTGCTTTGCTACATCTTCCTCTGGCAGCCCCAACCTCTGTTGCTTGTGCTGTAGGAACATCCTTTAGCCTCAAGGGCCTAATCCAAACAGGATCGGAGGGCAGTGATGGCATCCAGACTGCAGGGCTGGGGTTCACAACTCCTGGTTCTTGTGCTTCAAGGGCATGGCTGGAGAGAACGGCAGCTCCCTTCTGGTCTGCCACGTACCTAGGTCTTGCCCCAGCATCAAAGTGGGAAGTGGATGCGGTGTGCACGCAGGAAGCTTGACAATTGTCTCGGATACTGCCATTCATACCTACCTAAAGCTTTTAAACTTCAAAGTCTGTAAAAATCTAATCCAGCTCCAGAGTTTAGGGCATAAGGATGTATTCTGTTGCACTTCCATCAGATGTACAGTAACCAGTAATTTACATCACTAGGTCTACTCAGTTTTAATACCAAAAGCAACATTTGGGTGTGAACAGCAGAGTTGGTTTTCACTCCTTGATTGCTAGTACATGTGTGCCAACTTTCCACTCAATATCCCAAGTTGCTTCAAATCTAATTCAAATACTGCAATTTGGAGCACAGTTATTTTTATCAACACATGTAATGAAACTTGTTAGTTCAATGAAACTAGTTAGAATACTTGTTTTGCATCTGTCTACTCATGTATGTACCTAAATCATGCACATTTCTAAAGGCTAAATTAATTTATAATGAAAAATGGCTATTTGGTATGAAAAATTTGAGCTTATAATGAGACCTAAAGTGAGTTGGAGGTGCGGGTAAACATCTTTACATCCACAGTCCCTTTTCTGGTAAATCTGACAACTTTTTTCTTTCATTCCCAATGATAGCTCGTATTTTGTACAATGTTTGTATTCTTGTTTAAAACAACTCTTACAAAAGCCAAAATTCCACAATAGGAATGAAACATCTTTAGAGATTGCTGGTTTTAAGACAGCCAGTGCTAATAGTAAGGCATGCTCTGATCTGAGCAGCGCTTACACGAGTGGCGGGCACCGGTGGCCCCACAGAAGCTTTGCAACGCCAACACCACCATGCATTAGTGAAATTCTTTGATTTACAAGTGTGGTTAATGACAGTTAAATAGAAAAAGACAATGGGCTTCTCATCCTGTCTACAGAAATGTAGAAACTGCTATTTCCCACCTGCCCTTCCCTTAGAGGAAGGGTGAAAGCTGAATCACTGTAAAAGGCATCTCTCATTCTACAGCAAAAGACGCCTCTACATGCCATCCTGCTTAAGTGTTGATTTTCAGACCTCTTGGAAAGGGTTTCAAGGTAAATAAATTTCCTGCTGGAGGGTATAGGTGCAGCAACACAGGTTTTGCGGGGCTTATTTGATAACAGAACTGCCTGACCAACCTCCTACCGATCTGTGTCCCAGTGCTGGACCTGACTTGGTGTGCCTGCCAGCCTTTGGTACCCAAGAGCCTCACAGTGAGGAGTGGTGGTACTGGGAAGTCTTCCCCTTTGGATCACATCAGGAAGTTCACTGTAAAGACTGACGCAAATCAAATGGCTGGTGGTAGAAGTGACAATAATTGCATTTGTAAATGATCTGCTCTTGTTCATGGAGGTTACATACCTGCTGCAAAACCACTGGCTTTGGTAGGAACATTTTCAGCAGTTTCAGTGGCCACAGCTCTGCCCAGGGAACAGACTCGACCGCGCTGAGTCCTTCCAGCTTTTCCAGTGGTTTGTGTCTACTGATTAAGGCACATGAAGATCACAGAATTTAATTTTATTTGGATGCAACCATTACGTAAGTATAATGCGAAATATTCTTTGTTCATCGAAATTGAGAGCTAGAAGTCAATGTATAAATTCAATGTATAAATGACTAAGAACTGAATGGTTTTGCCATTTGTAGCAGTGTGTGTTACGAGTAAGTGTCAGGTGTTTCAACAAGCCCATTTACGTGATATACGATCCTACGCGTTGTGGATACGTGTGTGTGGGGAGTTCAGTGTTTCATCTGCTCTCTAACGATTTGAAAGCATATACTTGAGACTATAAAACAAGAATCCTTATTTAATAAATTGACCTTTAGTTACTGAATATCTGTCAACTTGTTATAAATGCTGAGGAACATCGAGACAAGTGCATATTACTACTGTAAAGCCCTCAATACGTAGTTTGTTGAAATACCACCATTTGCAACATCATTTCCAGCACAGGTGAGCCTTCTGTTTTATGCCAATTACAATCCTAGAGGGATGAAGTGAAACCTAAATCATCTGTTAAATGAGCTAACATATTTATCATTTTTTCCCGAAAAGTTGCTATTTCTGATTTTGACTGGAAAAACAACTAGTGCAGAATCTAAAATAGTGGTATATGTTTATCCTGAGAGATTAACAGCAAAACCAGTAAAATATGTAGCAGAAAGTAAGCTGGCAGCACTCTCTTGGGGTTGTACCAAAGGCAGGATATCACTTAGCTTTACTCTTGTGGAATAATGTACAGAATATAGCATAGAAGGTCCACCAGAGCAGCGGAAGCTGGCTATGCTTTTCCCTTGTACAAGAGACCCACATCAAAAATAGGATGGTGCGGTCAGGGATCGGTGAGTAACCCAAGCGGATGACGGACCGGGGTAAATCCTTCCAGCAGGCTCTGCCCACCAGATGGGTTTAAACTGCGCGTGGCTGAACCCCAGGCACGCTGCCTGCCAGCATCCAGGCCTAGGCGCGTGGCCTGGCTGGGGTTGAAGAAGGCTGCTAAAAGAGTCCGAATTTTCCCTTTCTGGGCGCTGAGGAGAGGCAGTGATGAGCTGTGGAGCAATTCAGCTGATCACAGTCCTTGTTTCGTACTCAGAGGGATTCCCTCCTTGTACATCCCCTCTACTACTGGAGTACAGGTTAACAATATCATGCTGTCATCAGTCAAGTCACCTTTGATTATGATCTAATAAGTTAAAAGAACTTTTCAAAGCTGAAGACAGTATCCTGTTAATCAAAGACCCAGTTAGAACTGATTTGAGAACTTCTATTTCCTTCTATTTAATTTTATAATGTGAGTGCATGCTACTGGGTGGTGGGAAAATGGACCTGACCTAGATATCTTAAAATGACAGTTTCTTAGCCTCTTGGGGCAAAATCTTGCAATCCTTTACCACTGGAAAACTTCATCAACTTCAGATGGTATTGTACAGTGCTCTCAGAATGCTGCTGGATCTGTCCCTCGGGTACAGTGAAAAGGACAACTCGTTTGGGGAGTTTCTTTACAAATGGTGAAACTCAACTCTTCTGTTTTGTTTTTTCTTTTGAGTTAAATATGCCATTCCTGTCCAATTCAGCTATTCCAAATTAACATTTTCAATTGGAAGATCAACTTGGAAAAGAAATCAAGTGCATTTTTTGTGTCCACTGAGGTACAATAAGGTTTGTTGGAATGTGTCTGTATTTCAGCCAGATTTTGTTGTCCTTGTTGCGCTGTTAATTGCTGATTTCATATGGTGGGACCTTGCTCAGATTGTGAGAGAGGGGGAATTAACACCTTTTATACAGAGACTTGGATGCCTTAATGACGTGTGACTGACACGCGTCGCTGCAGCAGCGTGGGCAGGAGCACGGCACATACAGCTGCACATCCGCAGCCCCTGCCTGCTGCGCGCCGGCAGCCCCTGCCCAGGAGGCCGGCAGGCAGGGAAGGAAAGAAGGTTTAGGAAGAACTGGCTCTACAAACAAATAGAAAGGTCTTCCGAGCACCTCTTGGTACTTTAAGGTATTTTCCTCCGGAGAGGCCTCTGCCAAGCACTAATCCATCATGCAGAGTGCCAAAGCCACGGCAGAGGTCTTGGTGCCAGAAGTTGACTGGGACTGGGGGGTCCAGTCTTCCTCAGGCTCGAAATTCCCCAGTCTGTCCTGGGGAATTCAGTTCATCTGCCACAGGTTCCTTGAATTTTTCTCCTGAGCATTCAGCAATTTTAGCATTTCATGAACACACATGAAGTATCAGAACCGCGTAGCTGCAGGAGATGGCCGTCAGCAATGGCTCTCAGCTTCCCTGAGCTGGGGTGTGCAGCGTTGCCTGCGTGCAGCGTGCGCTCTGCCTAGCTGCGGCAGGTTCACGGCAGTGACAAGGGACAAGGCAATTGCTTTGATCTTGGTGCAAATACAGCAATGCAGCCCCATATTCTTGGGGGAGTTAGTACAGTGTTGTCTTCCTGATCTYGGTCTGAGGAAGAGTGGCACTGTATCATGTTGTGTTTTCTCCATCACTTCCTTTGCCCTAGGTGATTCGTGCCACAGGAGTGTGCTTTACTGCATACAAGTCCTACAGAGGTGAAAATGCTACTTCCCACCTGCCCTTCCCAAGCCCCTTGCCTCGCGTCCCGGACCTGAGGAAAGCTGCTCGGGTCTCACTTGGCCCATGCTACGCACCCCAGTAGCCTGCTTTTAAAACTCTGCAACGAGCAAGTAAATTAGGAAGCATTTTAACCTCTTGCTGGGCCTCAGGGGAGACTAGAGGATTGGAATTGTAAAACTGAGGAAGGAAAACACTTCTTATTGTTGCTATGGAGACTGGAGTTTATGTAGTAATGACTTGTTCTGCTTCCCATCTCCTTGATCTTATGCCAAAAAAAAAGAGTGACACAAAAAATCACTGACAAAACCTCTGGTATGTGAGATTACAATTTGAGTGACCTCTCAGCAGTATCGCAAAGGAAAACAAAGATGACGGGAAAAGAGAAAAAAAGTCTGTGGCGAGACAGTCTCTTTTTGCAGAGAAGGAACTAGAAGAGGCTAGAGAAGGAACTAGGACTGTAGTGGACACAAGAGCAACCACCTATTGCAGGTCCTTTGGAGGATCCAGTGTTCCTCATCCAGAGCCACTGCTCCAGCCCCTCAGCTCATGCATTCTGGTCAGAAAAGCAGTATGACATTTTCTAACAATAAGACCTACCCACATTTTCTCTATAGTCTGTGTCTTTGGACAAGAGGGATATGAATTCTGGGACTTTACCTTCTCAATGGCTGTGGATGAGGTCTTCCCTTGCTAGTACCCAACCTGAGGCAAAATCTGCTGCAGGAACTGCATGGCAGTGTAGTGAGGCGCAAACACGTACCTGTTCCTTGTGGGCACGTGCTCAGTATGGATATGATGACACTGCATGAAGTCTGCACCCTGCTCTACTGCAGATCAAAGCATGAGGCGTGTCTGCTCATATTGCTACAATGAATAGATTACTGCAGTATTTGCTTAGGCATAGTTTTGAAAGCAGCTCTAAAACTTCAAAAAATGACACATCTTAAGCAAAATTGATTGCCCTTTCAAAAAAATACCATATCCACACCAAAAAGTGAGACTCTGCCAGACTAAAGCTATGTTGATGTCACAGGATTTAAGCCCTGGAGCGGAGGCACAAGGCATCCCTGACACAGTGGTCAAACAGGTTGCAGAGCATCATGGAGAAATATCCCTTTTGGTTTATGAGCGTTGAAGTCCTGTGATGAAGGAGAAAAGAAGGCGGCTGCATGACCCCATCCCTAACTGTTCAGATCCACTTGCAACCTCTTCTGGTTGTCATGATTCAGGACATACCTGACTCCTTGTGCTTTCCCACAGCAATGGGTGTGTTAGTCCAGAAACAGCAGCCCACCAAGTGGAGATGCTCCAGGACAAGTAAATCAGATGGAATTAGCTTCTCCATTTTCTCTTCTTCTTCTCTGCTCACATCGGCTCTGCAAAGCCACAGCTGGCTCCCAAAGCAAGAAGTGCCCTCCTGGCTATTCATAAACATCTGTAGCCTCCATACATTAYGAGCAGCCAGACTGAGGGTGTATCTGTCTGTCCTGGATTGCAAGTGGGCCTTTCTGGAAGCTACTCAAACTCTTTGCTATGGACAGGCTGCTCAGATGTTGGTTTCCTGTGAACGGTTCATCCACCAGCTCAGGACCCAGTGTGCTATGGCTGCATCTCCTCAGGCACTTCCATACAGATCGGAGATCAAAGCATTTCCACACTGTTTTTTTCAGCCCCAGGGCACTGCTTAAGGCCTGTGACACCAACTTTTTAAAGAGAATGGCCTTAAAATGCCACGTCTTTAAATAAAAAATGAACTTTTTAATGAACATTGGCAATAAGCCCCAAAGCAGGCTGATTATTTTATTTTTTTTAGAAACTATTCTCACTCCCTGTGCCAATGGAAAGATTTATTACTTAGAGCAAATACCAACATCTGCTGCGTAAAAAGCACATCTGCTCAGCAGGGGAAGAGGGGGCAGGCACAGAGATCCCCCCTGGAGAGCACGGGAGGGGGTGGGGATGAACAGATGTAAGAGGCTGCGAGGGCGGTAAGAGGCACTTGGTACAGCTGCTCTCTGGGCATCCCGCAGCACGCACCGCTCCCTGCCCCGTGCCGTCCCTGGTTGGCCTCCTTCAGCACGGAGGAGAAGGCTTCCCCAGCCCCCGGAATGGGGCTTGTCGCTAGTCTGCCGTAAATATGGAGTTTTTTTTCTACTCTTTCCATGACATTCTGCCCAGATTGCGTGCCATGAAAATTCAGGGCTGTCACAGAGCCTTGGGGTGGTGTGCTGGTGAATACCTTGTCCGAGCAAGGTTTTAAGTGTATTTTCTTCCCCTTGCCAACAGATGGGACAGACAGCTCCTCCTTCTAGGCTTCGGACCACAGGCCTTGCAAAGCCTCTGGTGTGCCCTGTGCGTTCGGGAGTGACTGTATGAAACAATTTGTAGTACTTGGCATCTTTCTATGAAATATTTATAGAGGTACTATATCCCGGTGAATTGTATTGCTGGCTCATGCAATTTGGATGATAAAAATGTCCTTTCTAATCTATGGAAAAGGAACCCATCAGCGTTGTAGAAATAAGATTTGCAACCAGCAGCGTCATTGACTAGCTGGAATCCAGGCCACGGGCAAGCACCATTCCTCCAATAAATCCTAGATACAGGTGGCAAAGTTCATCTGCACCCATGGAGCCAAGCTCCTACTGCTTGTGTCAGTGACGGAGATGGATCAGCGCCTCGGCCCAAGAACAAACCAGCAGATCGCGGCCGAGGAGCAGCATCACTCACCCTTACGTGGCTGGTGTAAAAAAAACCCAAAAGCCACAGACAAATAAATTCACAGTCTCGGCCTCCTCTGCTGGAAGATAGAAATTGCAAGGATCTGTAATGTCTGTCTAGAGGCAGGAACAATATTTTATTTGGTTAAAGGCAACCTTCCTGTTCCCTGGGCACACACATAATTGTTGGTGTAGAAAAAAACCGCATGAATGAGTTTTCATCAAAAGTAGAAGTGAGCTATGAAATTGTGTTCAGTATAAGGATGATTTTCTCTTTTCACTGCAGGGCAGGACTCCAAGGGATGCAAAACAGAAAGGCTTGAAATGAAAGTCTTCCTTTTCCATGGAAATTTTATTTTAGTTCTTCCTCTGTGCATTATTTTTCTTCCTCAAAAGTACGTCGTTGTGCCAGAAGTCCCTGGTGCTGCCCTGTCAGCCCCCATCCCACAAGAAAAGGAGGTGGCAGTGGGTCAGTCTCCTCCTTGCTGCTCAGCCCGGCCGTGCCCTGCTCCCAGGGCACAGCTCCGGGGCAGAGCTGGCTTTGGGGGAGACGCTGGCTGCAGCCCCAGCCACCCCCCATATCTCTCTGTGAGGTGTGGGGTGGGCTGCCTCCCTTTGGAGGAGACATCCCGGGGGACCTTGTAGGGATGCTGTGGTTGGTGATCCTCTGGTCAAAACTGCCCCCAAGAGCCAAGGATGCTTGTGCTCCTCAGTGCTTGGTCAGAAGTAGACCAAGTTCTTCCCACAGATAGATTTGCTGGGTTTGGAGTTTTTTCAAAATATTTTTATGCAAACTGAAAATAAATTGGGTACTTGTACAAAGCCTGAAATAGCCAAGTTTAGCTGGTCTCTGATCTAATCGTCCAGGTTGGAAAACAGCCATCATCTGGAGGGCATGGGTGAGCCCAGCTCTGTCTGTGGGTCCCCCTCAGTGGGGATTTTAGGCGAGAGGCTGGCAGGTGAGGATGGGTTTTGGGAGTTCGGTAGGAAGTTCTGTGTACTGGTAATGCAGCACATGGTGTGGGATGGAGGTGGTTGTCCACTGGTAACGTTGACAGGGCTATTCTTCTGCTGTAGGCCATGCACCGTGACCTGTGGGTGTCACTGAGGTGGCTACAGCTCCTGAGTCCTCCCAAGACCCTGCTCCTCAACGGAGCATGGCTTTGGTGTCGCGAGGGCCCCTGCCAGCCCGGGGAGGTGGCAGCTGCAGCAAGGGCGGGCGGTGGGCTGTCTGCACCCAGGAGCCCTGCTGTGGTGCCCTGCCTGCTCCCACGCYGGCCCGCCCGGCCCGGGGGGCACGGCTGGTAATACAGCAGGGGCTGAGTGAGCACTTCCCCGGGCYGGGAGCTGCGAGCCTCCCGGGTGCTTTCCAATTTGCGGGTAACTCACAGCAGCTGGCATCGGCTGGCTTAGCGTTAATAGCAGCTTTTCTTCCAACCGGAATCCCATTACAAACTCCCTCTCTGAATCAAGCTGGTATTAAAGAAGAAACAACTGCCGTAGTAATTAGTCAAAATTAACAATGATTATAAACTTATATATTTAGAGCCATAAATGACTTGCTCAAGGAAAGCAGCAACGGGTATGGCAAAGATTCAGAGCCCTTCATAAACACAATTAATAGGGAGAAGGTGGTAGCTAAATGTGAGAATGAGGCGTCATGCCTTTGAGCAGACGGACAGACAGACATGGGTAGTCATCAGAAACACGTGTCTGCTGCCGGCGCAGAGTGTCCCCTCAGGACCTGCAGCCACTCCTCTGGTTTGATTTCCCCGCCRGGTGCCAGCGGAGGGGTCTGATGCTTTCCTCGGACACCTGCCCTCAGCAGTTTCATCGCACTCATCTGCTGGTGACCCGGAGGTCGCTGCTGGGAAACACCACCCCTCTCGTTAGCGGAGATGGATGGGCTGTCCCACTCTGTCCTGGCCTCACCCAGGCACTGGTGGGCAGCCTTACCCCTTACCCCCACCCTGAGCCCCCTGCCCCATCCTTTTTTTGGGGTAAGAGGAATTCCTGGTGCTGGGAAAAACCAAACCCTCACCGTGTCTCACCAGCAGTGCCGTGGCTTGTGCATCGTGGGGCTGGCTGATGCTTCAAGTCCCCTGGGCTTGGTCGTTGGGTCTCACGGTGGCCCTGCCCGTGGCCTCGAGCCATGTCATGCCTATGGCCTCCAGGCAGGGAAAACCAAACGGGAGTAAAGAGAATGGAGCCAAGAGTGACAAGCAATTGTTTTATATTTTCTGCTTTTTTCCCAGAGTTTTTTATTTCAGGGCAAAAGTGAAGTAAGGAATTAGGTAAGGAGGAGCTGAATGAAGCGAGCTTGGATCAGGGGAAATGAAAGAAAAAAGGGCTGGAAAAACAAAACCTGTGCTTTGTCCCAGGCCTTCCCTTCCTGACATGCATCGAGGGCAGCACGCTGCCAGATCCACCAGAGAGCAGGGGGTATGCTGGGCAGCTGGGTTATCAAGGAATAACRCTGTCTTCCTTTTGCAGGACAGCCACCTCCTGTGTTGCTTCAAGCTCAGCCTTGGTGAAACCAAACGCRCTCCATGGCCAAACTGGTTTTCTAGACCTCAAACTTGCGTGGTTCTGAGATACTGGAAAACATCACCGTTTCCTCCTCTCCACGCTCATCCGAGTTTTCTCAGCTGTTAGCAGCACGAGCTCACCAGTGACATTTCCTGTAGGAAGACTGTTTATAAACAGCTGGGCAATGATTTCAGGATCATCCTTCTTTTAGTGTTGCCTTCCATGAATTTGTCTTCAAATCCTTTGGATGGCTAATTCCTCTTTGAATCCAGTAGAAGAGCACATGGTGATTCATCATTGAAATAATAATCACTATACTGGCTGCACATAGTTTAATCTTTCAGCAAATAAAGAAGTGATTGAAACTTGCTATTATCAAACCAGACCAAGTTTGTTCAGAAGAAAAAAATAATTCTGTTATTTTTGTACAAATTGGTATAATGAGCTGTCTCTGCGCTATTATCTCTGAGCATTAACTGGCTCTATTATGCCAGATAATACTCAGAATAATTATTACTTATCCACATGTACATACATTGAGTAATAAAATAATTAGACCTTTTAAAACAGAGGAGAGAAAAGATTCCATTTACTGTAATTCTGACTTTCTGATTATAAGGTTGGAATAAAGAAGGTGATATTTTATCAGTGTGTCAAGCCAGTAAATGCTGAATTTATAGATATTGGTACAGGCTGTGTGTAAGGTATGTTTTTTGTCAAACTCTAGAATGAGCAGAGATTTACATAAGGATGTGAAGGATCTGGGCTGTTGAAGTTCAGAGGTGGATGAAGGCTGCTGAGAACAGCACACTCTTTCTAAGAACAGCGCGCTCCTGCTGCATGCAAGTGCATTTTGGTGCAGGGGCTTGCAGCACGCGTCCCGTGGCAGCCTGCGCRTACGGAGAGCGGGATGCGCCGAGGCTTTTGCAGAGGTGGAGGCTCGTCCCTTCGCTCCCTGCTGGGTGGAGGCTCGTCTCTTCGCTGGGTGAAAAGGTCCCTTTGCTCCTGGCTGGTTGAACTCTTCCTGCAGTGGAGYGATCACAGCGTGCCTGATGGCTTGGGCTGATTCCTTATGCAGGGTTAGCCCAGMCATTGCATCTCAGAAAAGCTGTCCGGGCTCTTGGATGCTAGTGACACACTGGATTCTCCCGAAATAATGCACTTCTGTGGAAGCTAGTTACATAGGAAGCCTTTGCGCTTTGGCTTTGGGGTCTGTCTCAATCTCCCGTCCGTACAATGGGGCAGCTGTAGTCTTCTGCTTCACACGAGTGCTGGGGCGACAAAAGTGGTAATAGTGTTAAAAATGGTGATACATCACTGTACAGAAAGGTAAAGAGCTCCAGGCCTGCTATCCTGGCAAATTCCCACACACTTTCAGACGTGCCCAAAGACATCCCTCCTCTTCGCAGGAGAGGGGTGGGGAGCCTGGATGCGACCCCCAAGGCTGTCAGCCCAGGAGCAGGACCTGTGGGGTGGTACAGGGCAGACCCCTCTGGCCCCAAAGGGCTCTTCAGAGCTGGGAAGCAAGTCACACATATGGGTTAGGGATTGTCTTTTAACATGATTGTGAAAGCAGGCAGACCCTGAGGGTCATCAAAGCCTCCTTATTTTACTGGTCCAAACAAAGTGGAATCGATGGGAAATGGGTACTGCAGAGGACAGTATTAAAATGTTGTAGTGGGCTGGTAAGTGGCACTTAGAGCTTCACCTTTTCGGCTGTTGCTTATTATTTTCACGAATTGCATTTCTATATATCATACACCGAATGCTCTTTCCTTCACTCTCACTCCTTCATGAGCAGGCTGACCAGAGCCAGGCTGGTCGTACGTTTATTCCTGGCCTGTGATTGATTTTGCTTCATTTGCCATCTCAAGAGCGTGACCTTCCGACTTGCATATACGCTGCACAATGGTCCTGGGGAACGGCAGTGGGTGTTGTCCATTTCTCAGTGGATAATGATTTTAAGAGGAGGGGTTTGTTTTCTTGCCTGTTCTTTTAGGACACCTCAGGAATAACTGAACAATGTCAGATAATGAAGAGAAAGCAATTCATCTCATGCTCTCTTGCAAATCCCAGACACTGGGTTAATCACACAAATGATAAGGAACTCGAAGCAGACTGGTGGAAGATTTTAATTCTGTTTGTTGAGAGCTGTAAACATAATTGATTTACATTTTTCTCCAATAAGTTAATTTGAGAGAGTGTTCCCATTGTGAATAATATCAGATCCAAGGCTGTATGGCTTACAAATCTCAATGACTCCACTGGAGAAAATACAGATCACTCCTTGCTGCAAAAAGATGAAAAGGATGAGGACTAATGACTGGTAAATGTTGGCTTCCTGTAAACAGAAAATTACCAAATCTGACAAATGCTATACATTAGCACTGTAACACAAGAAGGAACATGGTCTCCATTATCCCTGATAAGTTAATGGATTAGTGCTGAAATTCAAAAAAATAATTAAAGAAAACCTTATTTGGAAGCAAAGTCTCCAGCTTGATTCAGAATAGTTTTGGGTTTAAAAACTTCTATTTCCTAGAAATATTACAATTACCTGAAGGTTTGGTGTATGAAACATTTTTCCATCGCAAAATGTAGATTGGCTGAAGATGAAGATCCCTGCAGAAGGGCATCCCTTTAGAGAAAATCTTTTGCTTTAATTTTGGTGGTGTCAGAGAGAGGGAGGGAGGGAGCTGAGGACTGAAATGCAGCAGACCCAGATTCAAACTCCTGCTGATGCTGCATATCTCAGCCTTCACTGGCTTGCCTAAGCTCTCCCTGATGTGTATTTTTTTTTTTCTTTCTAGAAAAGATCTCTGTCATTTCTGCATGGAACCAGATCATGTGTGATTTTTTTTGTGTGAAAGAGAGTTCTCATTTTCTGGCCAGCCGTGAGCTCCCCCCTGAGAAGGCAGGGGAAACACAGACGCTGTGAAAGATCCCTTGCATGCCATTGTTACCTACTGTTTGTACGGCAGGTGAAGCAATTCAGAGACTAGAAGGGCTCAGAATTCAGTTTCATCAAAAACCACTAAAAATTCCATAACTAGCAAAAAAAACCCCCAAGCCCCACAAAGACTGGTGTGACAACAGCACCCTTATCAGCATGATACAGACAATTGGGTGAAAAGAACAAGAGAAAGGGCCTTATTTGTACTCAAAAGAAGTTTAATTAAATAATGCTTTAAAGCTTTTCAGCAAATATTAATAATTGCAAACGTGGAAAAAGTTTCCTTCTGACACAGCCTAATCATGGTGACAGGCAAAATAATCCCCCTTCCTAACGTGATTAATGTGGGTCAGGGTTTGCCATGTGCTTTTGCAAGCATGGCTTGCATTGATCACACGGAAGTCACGAGCATCTCTGCCCTTGCCAACGCTCGTGTTCACAGGTCCCCTCGGTGTCGGCGCGGTTTCCCCGGCAGCAGCGAGGCAGCCGGGCTGGAGCGCTCAGCCTTAATCACCCGGCCAGGTGAGCTCCTTCGGTGCAGGATGCTTGGGGTTCCAAGCCTGTCTTCTTAGGGAAAAAATGTTGTCTTCATCTGCTGGTAAAAACGTATGAGGAAGGCTCTTTTTAGCAGCAAAATTTGAAGATATTTGTAATTACCATTGATATTAGCTTCTTGTCAGTATTGCTACAAAAGCAACTCACCCGCATAGTTCCTTTTAAATATCCCTGGTAATCCTAACCCTTTAAGAGTCCAAATTTACATCCAAATCCCTTACATCTTTGCTAGTAACAACCATAAAATGATTTTTTATGTGTTTATTATGAAGGTGCAATTAGCTACCACCATAAATCTGATTCTTTCTGGACTAAGTTTCTGAAAAAGGAGAAAATAGTAATTTTGAAATGCATCTAAAAATTCTGCTGCTTCACTAGAGAAGACAGGCTGGATATTTTCTGCCCCATCCAGTGAATTTTAGGGATGCCACTGTGGATGCCACCGTGCCGTTGGGGTGCGCAGAAGCCGTGTGGATGGTGCTGGGGCAGGTGCATGGAGGGTGGGCAGGTGGTCTTAGCTCCTTCTCCACTGCCAAAGCTGCAGTGTGAAGGATGCCAAGTTCTCCAAACTTCCATCTTTCCASACACGGAAAACACTGATTACTTCTTAGCTCAAGGATCCTGGCCAGGACACCCATAAACAACAGAGTGTGGACTGTCATGAGAAGTGGATGAGTATTAAAAATTTCCTGTGAAATGCAGATTAACATTAATGAAATATTAACATTTTGTTAAGTTACAAAGAAAATAGAAAGGGACCTTGTGCTGTGAAATTGTACCTAAAGTCAGTGGCCACTGACTGTTAATCACAGAGTTAGATAGGGTGCAGGTATTATAGTCCAGGACTTGTCCAATATTGCTGTCCTGAGACAGACACAGGCCCCATCCTTTCCCATTTCCTAGCAACCTCCAGTGATTTCTTTCTAAACTTCAGCTTCTCAAAGACGTGAGGATAATTGCCCCACCCTATTATAGATTCATAGGATCCAGTCTAATCCAAATTAGACAGAGAAGGTTCTCCAGAAGTGCAGCCATCTTTGCAACATGAGCAGACTATGTTTCATCCTGGTTTTCTTGCTGCGAGTTTAATGGCACCTGATCTGTACAAAACATGCCCCAGTCTTTAAAAACATCATGTTTTTCCCATTTCAATCTACTTTTCAAAATCGGCTTTACTCATGAAATGTGTGATAATGGCATATATGTTCTAAATAGGTCCCTGGCAACCAGATACCAGCTCTGCTTAAGATGAGGAACGCGGATCTGACCTAATTTCCATTGTGAAAGCTCGTCATGTGCTTGGAAAACATGATCCTGGTTTTGTATTGATTAGCTCATCTAGAAACAGGTTTACAGCCCTTTGCTTTGTTTTACAGCCCCAAGCTCCTGMTGTTTTTTTCTTATATGAGAAAATTTTTGTCTGATGATTCTGATGACTCTTGCAGCACACTGCACAGGAAACCGGTGGCTC
The DNA here is from genome assembly GCA_030449065.1 of Oceanodroma leucorhoa. Lineage (NCBI taxonomy): Eukaryota > Metazoa > Chordata > Aves > Procellariiformes > Oceanodroma > Oceanodroma leucorhoa. The sequence continues at coordinate 4,134,304 of JASVER010000070.1, forward strand.
GGCTCTTCTGAATCCCCACCAGCCGGAGGCTGCTCTGCATGCTTGTCTGGATCAAAGTGCTTCAGAAGTCCTCTGGTTCATGGATCAGCTCGCTAAGCCTCACGTTGTGTTCCCTGGGAAAAGACAGATTCATCTTGCTGCAGAGATGGGTCATATCTAGCATAACTCATTCATCAGCGCTTTCTGATGGGACAATATTTCATTGACGGAAAAGAAAAACATTTTTAAAACTGTCCTTCACAGGATGAGCTGTTGCCCCAGGCTGTTCATCATAGTGATTCATTGCAGCTTCATTTCTTTTGGGAAGTATTCCCACTGCTGCTCTAGACCACTATGTACCAGTATTTTTCAGGTGGGGTGGGCCGGCTTGCTCCACGGGGAACCTGGCATTGGTAGGAAACTGAGATGTATAAAAACGTGAATTATTGATTACTTTCCTTCCCAAATTTCAGATGAGTTTGTTCAGACAGATGAATGCACATGGCATGCGTTGCTAATTAGTTTCTTATAAGTGTACTAGTTTTTTGTGGCTGAAAGCACTGTGTTTGCTCATGCTCGGTCCAAGAGCAGCTCTGAAGGATGCCGGCTCTTGTAACACTGCCATTTGCAACCTATGCCTCAGAAATTCTGGAAATCTGCTAGTTAAGTAGGTGTCATATTTACGCTTTCTATAGCCCTTCAATATCCATCAGCATATGCCCCTATAAGTATTGCACTGCTTTTTATCCACAGTTTTACTAATCATTTGAGACAGTGGAAACAAGAGCTGGGAAACATCGTGGCTCTCCGCACGGCCCTTTACAGCTTAACCAGCTGTAAACCCCAGAAAGGACTTAGAAAAAAATTCCGAAATACCCGTCCTGTCCTCCCCTGCTCTAGTCTTTCATCATTTGCTTACCCCTTGTGAAGTCAGCTTTGAAGTTTAGCTAGCAGGGAGCGGYGGCCGAATCCCAGGACCGAAGGCATCCCAGCTAAGCTGCCGGGAGCACAGGCACCCAGAGCTGAGGTCAGCCTTCAAGGGAAGAAAGAAGAAGCCCCATCTCCAAGCTCACCCCATCACCACTTCTGTGGCTCAACTGGCTCCTCTGCGCGGTGCCTGGGAGGGGAAGGGGGGAGCCCTTGGCCACTGGAGCTTTTGCTACTCAAAGTCATTTATATTCCCACCGGTGCATAGATTTTCCTCCGTGCACAGCACAAGACTGTTCACGTCTTGTGGTTAGCTTTAGTCTGCAAATTGATTTTGATTTTGAACTGATGTCTATGTTTTGAACACACACATGAGAATATAAGGGAGTGTGGAAGAGACAAAATAATGCCCAGTGCTATTTGAATTTCTCATAGGAAAAAGACTCCATCTACTTTTCTGATGATTTGCTTGCACAGCAGCTCCTTTGAAGGAACAACTCTTTAAACTTTCCTTTGTCTAATTCATTTTGGTGACTTCTCAGATAAATAAAACGTATTTAGACTTTCATTTAATAATTAACTTACATTTTTTCAGGTAATCCTTCCTGAGAATTAAACAGGCCATTTCATTTTTGGGTCAAAAAAAAATGTCTGGATATCAGATTACCCAGAACTTGTTAGGTTTTGCTTTTTGCATTTCAGCCAGTGATCCTAAAACTTGTACAGGACATACTGGAGATGTTTAACAAGCTTTGTCAAGCCTGCCTGTTTCTGGTAATGACAGACAGGGCAAATGCTTGCAAGCTCCATCTCTGAAGTCTGATTTTAAGTGTCATATTTTATGGCAAGTCTGTTCTAACTTATCCATGGGACACAAGGTAATAGGAATGGGGAACATCATTATACAAATTCATCTGGCCAACTCTAGTAGCTGTGCTCATGCAGCAAGTAGTGTGTCCTCAGTGCTAGGTACAGCATTTCACATGAGGTGGGATTTTTAGTGGGTCCTGTTATCAGTGCATAAAAGCAAATACAATTTACTTCATTTCAAATTAACCAATCACATTATTTCTATCAGAATCTATAAAATAATATTCCACAGGTAATTTAACCCCACACAGGGACATTAGTAATGCAGATGATACAAATATTGACTTAAGTACAATTAGAAATAAATCTGCAGGTGCTAGCTAGTAGATTACATAAAGTAATTAATTAAACTAAACCAATCACTTTTGGGCAGATACCTTAATTATAGCACCCCTTCTTTGCAAACAGATTACCCCATCAGATAACAAAAAAAAAAAAGTTCAAATGCTTAGATTTTCTCTCATATATAAAATAGATATTTATTAGCTTCATTTCATCCTGGTGTGGAAGTCTAGAATACATTTATGAACAAGATATTAAAAAGTCTACAAAGCTGTTTCTCTTCTTCTGGCTTCTTTCCAGTATGTGGGATTTATTGCACTTTTTATGTATTGGATGGTATTTCAAGCCACATAGAATCAGAATAGACAAGAGTTTGTCTGATAGCTTCATCCCAGGTATTCATCTGGGGGTTATGATGAAGTCTTCTGAATGTGTAGCAACACCCGGCTATTGCCAAGTAACTTCACGTGTGGACATTTTTCCTTGAAATTGAAAATGTCGTTTTGTCAGTTTAGCTCGATGCACTTTTAAGGATGGGAGAGATGAGCAGAGGGCAGGCAAAACCATTTGTTGCAAGAAAGAAGCATACCAAGAAAGGTAAAAGGAGAAAGGTAGGGCCAGTTCCAGCTCAATCTCACTGTGTGGGTGAGCGAGGGACTCCACCTGCAGAACAGTGAGATGACAACAAACCAAGAGGGACAGAAGATTATCAAGCTTTTCTTACTGCAAACACTCTCAGGATAATTTTAGTATAGCTGCCACCCTATGATGCCCGAATTGCTATGAAGTTATCTTAGGACAGCAAACATTTGTGTTAGATGTGTTACATATATGTACATCTTGTAAGCAGCACTATTATCCCACAGGGATATGTTGCCTATAAGCACCATACGGACAGGTTTTCCAAGTGGGGAAGGTTACAAGTTTCACTTATACAAATAATCAAATATTCCTCAGATACTAGAAATAATATACGTTAAGTCCTTTTCTTGGTTATTATAACCTGTTGTTTATAACACAGAAACTTGTTCTTATTATAGACAGGCTTGTGATCAAGTGATTACATGTGTATGTGATAGACAGTAGGGCTAAGAAAAGAGCAAGGGACTGACTGTAATCTCAGTCCAGCCACTGAAAAACAGGTCAAGATTTGGATGTAAAAAGTTAAGGTCTGCAAGTTTACCATTTTTGCTTTTCTTATTGTCACTGATCTTTACGACAGTGACTTGTCTTTCTAAGAGAAGCGCTGGGGAGCGAACGAGCAGCCTGGGCTGGTGCCGGTGCAGCCGGGGTGTGCGACTGCTGGGGCTGCAGCAAGGAGAGCGCCTGGCCAGCTGGCTTCCAGTGCTGCCTGGGGATGCGCTGACTCCTTATCCTCAGGTGCTGAGACCCTTCCCAGCGCTTTCGACTATGTTTCATTCCTCCATGTTGCAGAAGAGTTAGGTGGCTGAGGGATCTGAAGCCTAAATTTGGAAGGAATCTCTGCTTTTTGGGTGTGATATGCTGTGGAGCTTCATGGATGAAAGTGTTCTCAGGGGGCAGCAGAAGCATGCGACAGCTGAGGCAATGAAAGCTACCTTGCTTGGCACAAGCAAGGAGGAGAAGAGACAAGACTGTGTACACAAAATTGGGAGCAGGTAAAAGCTCGAATACAGGGGGAAGGAGATGACTGGGAGCAGTAAACGACTGTGTGTGTGTCTCACTGTCCTGGTTTTGGCTGGGATAGAGTTGACTTTCTTTCTGGTGGCTGGCAGGGGGTGCTGTGTTTTGAGTTTGGTATGAGAGAAGCCTTGATGGCCCATTGATGTTTTCGTTGTTGCTGGGTGGTGCTTGCACCAGGGACTCTTTGGCCTCCCATGCTCTGCCAGGTGCAGGGGGAGCTGGGGGGGAGCATAGCCGGGGCGGTTGACCCAGCTGGCCCATGGGGTATAAAAACCAGGGGGGTGGGGGCTCTCGCAGTTTGGGACACGTAGGGAGTCGGTCGGCAGGTGGTGAGCTGTTGCATTGTGCATCGCCTGCTTTGTATATTCTATTATTGTTGCTGTTATCATTGTTATCACTGTTCTACTTTGTTCTATTTCAATTATTAAACTGTTTTTATCTCAACCTGCGAGTTTTCCTACTTGTGCCCTCCCGATTCTCTTCCCCATCCTACCGGAGCGGGGGGGGGGAACGAGCGGCTGCGTGGTGTTTAGTTGCTGGCTGGGGTTAAACCATGACACTCACTGAATTTCTCAAACAAATCCCAGCCTCTGTCGGAGCCAGAAAGTGGGAAAATAAGTGGAAGGTAAGGGGGAGTGTGAGCAGCAGTGAGAAACAGAAACTGTAGTACTTGCAGAGCCTTTAGCCTAGATATTTGTTTAAAAGAGAGAGAAAAGACTGAAAAGTTATCTCAAGGAAAATAATAAATGTTTGCAGCTCTGGAGGGCACGAAGGCCAAGACATGAAAAGGCCAAGGGATGTAGACCTGGTTGTAGCTGTAGGGTTCAAGGGCAGGACCTCTCCTCCCTGTGAGGCAGCACTGAGTGCATGCTGATCCTCCATGCCTGTGAGGGACTGCACCATCCTGCAAAGATGACCTGCTGTCTGTTTTGGAGAATACCTTGTAATAGATCCACCTTCTGTCATGTGAGGCAACTGTGTGGGTGAAAGATGAGTTCTGTCTTGAGGAGCTTAAAATATTCACAGCCCAGGCCAGTTTCTGCTGACTGGAACGAAGAAGGAATAATATGTACCATTGGGTCTGCTGATGGTGAAGGTACGTTAGTGCAGGGCAGTACAGGAACCTGGGCAAAAAACATATTCCAGGCAAAATTCCAGCCTTTGGGATGCTGGTGGTGGGGAAGAGGTTGCTTTCGCCTCTCCGGTTTGGGGTTGTTGCATGCTATGGGCAGGTTCAGGCAACTTGGGTGAAGGTGGTATTGTCATTGCTGGTGACCAGAGATGTCCTGAGAGGAGTGTGCAATCCAGGCTCCAGGCACAGCTCTCCCTCCTGGAGGTCAGGAAGAACCCAGGATCAGACTGACTCACACATGTTGTCTGCAGAGTCCTTGTGTCACCTCTGGCGTGCCTCTCTTCCTCTCCTTGACCTAACACGCCAAGGCTGTGAGCTTGCCACACTGGATTTTATAGCTGAGTATATAAATGAGAGAAAGGGAGAAGTCTACTGAGCATTCAGACTGGCGCAGAGACAATGAGGTGAGAGGCACCATGGCGTACCTTGGTCTGGATGAAACGGTTATGGTTACTCTAAAATCAATAACATGAAATAAAGCTGCAAGATAAATGTGCACAGTGGAACTTGCTCATAGCGAAGTCTGATACAGAGGGACCTCGTCTGCCATTGATAAATGACTTCACTAAATTGAAGTTTTACAGGAACAGGTATTTCAGGGAATTTATCACTTGCATAAGAATGAAAATTTATCCCAGTGAGGAAACTACTTGTAACAGTTGCAGGCATGTAATGATTCTTGGAAAATTGGTGTGCAGAGCCAGACATCCGATACCAGAAGATAGCCGCTCAAGAACAGCCTTGCTCTGATCTAGAGAGATGAGTCAGTTACCTACAGTCTTAAATATCGATCCTTTAAGCAATATCTAGAAATCCTTACGCCGCTTTTGCTGAAGAAAAACACCCACTGATTCACAGTTGGACCCAGATTTTTTTCAATCTTGTTTTTTTATTTCCTTAATAACATGGAAGTCAAAAAATACCAAAGCCCTTGCAACGTGGCCATTCATGCCCACCGCCTAAATGTGTACTTAAACAGACAGTTCTAAGTACATTTGTTTAGTTGCCTAAAGTCAGTAAACGAAGTCAAGCTGCCATCAGTTTTTAAGGTGATTAACTCTGGGCAGTTCTGTTTTGAAGAACCTGAGATTAATTCTGTTTTCCAGCACAATGGCAGTGGTTATGTCCTCCAAAAATGTATATACATATCAATTTTTTTTAAGATAATTGCATTTCTCGCTAATCATGAGCTGTAGTAAGTAACCTGCAGGATGCAAGCAATGCTGTATATTTGATAAAGTCTGAAGGAATAAATAATAGATCTTTTATGAGAGGTTACTCTTGAGTAAAGAAGAGATATTAAAATGATTTCTTTATCCAATTTCTAAACAAATGGTAGCTACTGAAAATGGAACACATCCTTTTAACCTAATGCATTTTGATACTTTACAAGCAAAAGAGTTTTATGTTTTCTACTGCCAGAAAGTGCTATGTAACTAACTTAAAAACAACACGAAAAAAGGCTTTAATGAAAAAATCTTTGAAATATTATGGTCTTATTTACAAAATCTTTCTGGTATTTTGTTGGTGTTCCTGCACCCAGACTCTTCCACTCAGATTTTCCATGGCAAATGGTGATTTATGCCATCACGAGAAATAGTATTATCTTAGTCTTTAATCGACAGCTACCTTTTAGATGACTCCTGGCAGATTTACAGACCTAGACAGGAGGTTGCTATATATTAGGATCCTTAATTGCACATACTTAAGCTGATATCGATAAGCACTGGATATTAATCACTGGCAACTAACAATTTCTAACTGTAAGATCTCATTCAGATAAAGACCCACTGAATTAAGTGGGATTAAAATCCATGCTTCACATAAAACATGCATTTACATCTGAACAGGGATGGTTTGCAACCCATCCTTAGGTACCTCCCTTGAGTATGACCGTGATGCTGATGTGTAATTTTGGTTCTTGCTGGAAGCAGTTCTCCCAACTCTGATATCCTAATGTACATTTATTTCAATAGCAGGTGATTCCTTGGTATTCATTAGTCCAGTTTCGGAAACAATCTTTTTGTTGTTTCTTCTTATATGGAACAATTAATAGAATTAATATCTTGCATAAATGGGGAAAAATATGATGAAGAAAATTACCTCAAGTCAGGTATGAATTTTGTGGTTAAGCTGAGAGCAAAACCAGCATATCCTGAATCTCAGTCATTTGTATGAACCTGCTTTCGCCTCACCTGTCTCCCCCTTGCCTAGTTCAAATCAGGTGCAGATTTTGCTAGTATCATTGCCACAGATTCAGATCTTCCCCACCCACTTTTTCCTGAGATGTCAGCTCTATGTGAGCAAACCCAGTGAGAGTAAAACTAGACAAAAACACTTAAGTGAGGGAAAAAAAATCATCTTTGTCCAATTTTTAAGAATCAGAAGTGAAAAGCAATCCCTTCAATCCAATGTGTTATGTAGATTGAATACCAGCATAATGGAGTAACTTGGGAGACCTGTAACCCCATTTGTACATGTCATGTGTGACAATAAAATGTATTTCACACCAAAGAAGTCAGAGGTGCACTTGGAGAGCCTTTCTCTCTGCTATGAACTAGCATATCGCCTCTCTTTCACCGGCCTGGCCAATCATCTGTTTCACTGGTATGCACGGAGYGAGTGGTTCTGAACCAGCAGTTTTCCAGATCATTAGACACTGACCAAGCATCAGCTTGAGTCTTTCAGAAGATTTATTTTTAAAGATTTTTCAGAGCAGCAAATTCAACTCCCTTTAAAACTAATAAAAGAAACACTTATATTGAAAGGCTTAATTTACAGTCTGTGGGACTTGCATTGCAAACTTAGAGGTCTGAACAAATTTTGAAGCAGATCTTCATGCATTTCACTTTTCTCCCCCATACTGGGGCAGGAAGCTTTTATTCTGGTGAAGCACAGGAAGCCCCATGGAAACAGGACTGTTTTCAGTAAGAAAGCCCTTGTAGATTGGGATTCACAGAAGGAGAAGTATCTATAATTATTACCTTGCAAGGTAATAGAGCAACAGAGAGAAAAAGTCAAGCAGTAACACTAATGGCATGACAGCAGGTAATAAGTTCAACCTTTGTATGAACGAATTCAGTGAGAGCAACAACCTAAAACTCTGGGGTGAAACATCTAGCACTGATGCAACTGGTATTCCAGTGGTACATGATAAAATAAGTTATATTCAGCTTACAACTACGGCGCTATGAAGTACTCTTGCCTTCTGTTCCTCAATTCAAAGCAAAATTATGTATTTTTGAAAAAATGAAAATATTAATTTTAAATCTCTATTTTTTTTCAGATGAAGTCTTCTCCTTTGTTCCTTAACAAGGCAAACTCAAAGGGACCAAAAAGTAAATTGGAGAAAAAGTGGTTATATCACTCACTGAAACCTTGGGAGACCATTTTGCTTCTGTGTAGACATTTGAATTCACATCTCACGTCATGAAGAAGAGAGCCTTAGCCATTCATGAAAGGCTAGCTGAGGTGCTGAGAGATGTATCAACCCCTGTCCTAACCCTCCTTGTGTAAAGGCAGCATTCACGAACCCGGGGTGAAAACCAGGTGCTCCCCTCTTCCAAGTGACTGCCTGAGTCAGCAGCCTAAAGGGTCATTCTCACTCCATGTCTTAGTGAAGGCTTACTTTACGTAATGTAGACCAAGCTCAGGAGAAAGGCTTGTCGGGAAAGCCCTTCTCCGCATAAACAGTGGCTGAAAAGCAGTTGCTCCTGGTTAAGATCCTTGCCAGGGTTAAGCAGAGTACCCTCACTGAAAAGGGAGTGCCCTCACTGAAAGCCCATAGGATGTCCTGAGATGGTGTCATTCTGAGCCAGGACAAGGGAAAGGTTCTCCAGGCTGGGCATCATGTTTGGAAATGTGATTCCATGTATTGTCTCATTCACCATTCAGGTATTTATCCAAAGTCAAACATTAAGAGGAGGAACAGAGAGCTCCTCACTTCTCCTGCAACCACCCAGGAGCACCCTGAGGGAAAATGGACATCTACATCCCCACAGGCAGAGGAAGGGACTGAACAGGAGTACTCTGCCAAATGCAAAAGTGATGCATCTTTCTTCAGCAACATTAGGAACCTAGCTCACATAACAAAATGCAGAGCTGAAACTACTCAGGAGCTTGACTTTTAATAAACTGTTTGGTGACAACCAAAACTGTAAGGGTGGAGGGAAGAATTTATTATGCTCTACAGACCTGTTCTGTGCTCCCTATGAACTAGTGCTATGAAACCTTAAGAGTGCATAGATTTTGCAATTCACTCATATCTTTTTTTTGCAAAAGTTTAAGAATATGGCGTGGGATAAATTCTTTGCTTAAGCAAATCAGCTTTCAGCAAAATTTGCAACCAAGTTTCTTTTTTCAGACAACAGCTCCAACAAAGTGACAATAAATACATATTCTTAAGCGCTGATTCAAAAATAAATGCTGAGAACAAAGAACCAGAAAACAGCAATAGAAAAGAAGGTCCAATACAATGCCCAGCCTGATCACAGTATACATTGCAAATTACAATCGCTCTCTTTTCCAGGATCTTTGGGGGTTTTTTGCAGGCATGTGGTAAATGGCTTTCCCCATACATAGATGCACCCAGTGTGGGATCCCCAGAGTGTGAACTATAAAAGAAATTGTTTAACACAGCTTTTATGACACTTTTCAAAGGGTTGTCATTTTCATTCCTAGAGGAAGAAAGGATTTTTTTGCCTAAGCTTTTGGTTGCAATTCAAAGAAACTGGGAAAAAAGTTTTTTCCGAGAAGTAACACAGCATCATTTGCAGCTTAAACAACTGTACCTCATTCACAACATTCCTTATTACAATTATCTGGAGAGTGGAGAAGGGAAGATGTGGGTACGAGGTGGTTGAGGGAATGTCAGAGTGGGATTCCTGTTGCCTGACTTTGTCATGTAAGTAGGGCATATAGTATAAATCAGTTATCTCCACTGTCAGCGTGGTCTTTGAGAAGAGACAGGCACCTTCAGAGGGCTCCTCCCCAAAGATGAGAGGCTAAGATCTGTGAATGTAAATCTCTCTAGAAATCAGCTTTCTCTGGGAGGTGGGCTCATTAAACTTTGGGAGATATATTGGTACTGTGGGAGGAGACAACAGAAAGGTACTGAACATAAACAGACAAAACCCCCATATAGTTCATTTGTGATTGCATGTCAACTGAATAACACTGCCGCCTTCTACTCTGCAGCATGGAAAAGTGTTGTATGAATTGTTATGGCCTCACTGTAAAATAGGATGTTTCCATAACTGCAATTTTTTTGGCTTTTGGTATTTCCACTTAGTATTCATTAATGCGCTATAGTTTGTATTCATAAGTAGTTGTGATTACAGCTAATAAGCATCATTGTATTGTGTGTGGGTAAATTAATTTCTGTTTTCTTACTGCTATACACTAAAATTATATAAAGATATCATGTAACAAGTAAACTCCCAATTAATGTACTTTGATTACCTTTAAATCACCACTGAAGCATTTTAATTGTGAAGCACATGTAATTGCATCACCAAGTGATGTAATGAGGTTACCAAGTGATGTAATGAGGTTTACTTGAGCATTTCTGCCTACCTAATGGTCTGAGAAAGACACTCTTCCATGTGGTGAATATTGCTTATTTCCTCCAGTGGTGCCACTGGTTTCCATGACATTTTTTTGTTGCAACTCATTGACTTGAACCTAAAAGTTCAAGAATCATCCTTGTCAAACACAGAGTCCTGGTGGGTTAAGGCAGCCTCTGATAACATTCTTCACACAACACAAATGTCTCCACTCAATAGGTCAAGACCTTTTCTCATTGAGGAAATATTTCAGATTTTGGCTCTGTGAGATGATTCCTGCTCATGGCAAGAAATATTTAGGGTGACAATAAGCCAAGACACTCACAAAATCATGATTTTCTGCAGCTAATCCTTAGCCAAACTGTCTCAAGATTTTTGGTCCTTCACAATACACTAGAAATCTGGAAAGAGCAGCTTACCTTGAAGGATTACATTATTTATGGCTTAATTTGAACTCATATATTCAGAGATGGAAACATTTTGTAATAATAAAAAGACCCCAGCCCTTTCACACCTTAGAACAAGCTCAGACTGAGTTTGAAGTTAGGTTTTGTAGAGTCATTTCCAGATCTGAACTGCTTTGTTCCTGCTGAAAAGTAGGATTGTAACTCTCCAGCTTTTACAAGGGTAGCTCCCAACCCACATGGAGTTGTAGCAACTGAGCGTGGGATAGGGAAGCCCCCGAGAAAGGGAAGACAACTCCCTCAGGTGATGGAGCACCAAAGTTATAATGGAGAGACAGGATCTTCCCCTTTCTGCTGAACAACACATAGAAGATGACTATGAAAAAGGTACTAAGTTGTGTGCTATAAGAGGTTATAACAGTATGTGTAAAGAGCCAGTAGACCTGGAAGTGCAAAACATGAGCAGTCTGTGGCAAGGCAGAATTACGCCCTCTTCCCAACTCTGTGTGCCAGAGCTAGAAGTCACAATAATTTCCTTAGGGCAGGCTGGGTTTTGGTTCCCATGTGTCTTGGAAAGGACTCGGTGCAATATCAGAACTGATATACAATGTGACAAGGTCATGTCTTGTCTTTTAATCCTTGGAGAAGTCACTCAAAATTAAAACAAAACAAAACAAAAAACTTGATGAAAGGCTTGTGTTTTCAGAAAGTTTGGGACAACTACAACAGATTATACAAATCAAGAGAAAAAAATGCCATGATTTGGGACTATAATATAAATTGTTCAGTGCTATGCCGTATTTTCTTTGAACATAACACATTTAAACTCTTATGTTCAATATTAAGTAAAAAAATCTCTCCTCAGTCACCCAATGACTCAATATTTATCTCCAGGTCCTTCTGAAGTTTCTTGTGTTTCTTAATAGCAATGAATTAAGACTTCTGTGCCTTCAAAGGTTTTGTAGATGAAGCTCTTAAAAGGAAAAGAAAACCTGAGTGGAGATGTCTCCTTTGAAATGTGTTTCCAATCTATTGTTTTTCTCCCTCCTTTAGTTAAAGGTCAGATTTAATCAAGGAATGTAGATTGTTCTCTATATAACATAAATCTCTTTTGATGGCTTCTCATTCTTCACAATTTAAACAAGAATAAAAGGCTCTGAATTCTCTGTACTGGCTTGGAAATGTATATAATTTCATTTCCTTTAAAAGCTGGAGAGTTTTGCATCTCCTACAATGTAACTTAATGTCTTCCATAAAATATATTTAGCAGCAAAATACTAGTCACTTACCTTCTGTACAACGTTTGTCAACTCATRTCTCATTTTCTTACTTGCCTTGATGAACACGAAAAATTAACCATCTACCAAAGTCTATTTTCTTGAGAGGAAAGGGGAAGGAAAACAGGGAAAAAAAACAGGGAGAAAACCAAAAATTGTCATTGATCTGTAAAATTTTTCTTTCTGGGTAATATTTTGAAAGTAGGAAATATTTGGGACACATTGACTAGGTTCCTGTAACTAATAAATGTATTACTGTGTTCCAGCTGGAGACAGTCACCATGTTGATATAAACAGTTTAGTGATCAGGTACCACATCTTTGCTGGATTGTCCTCTGCTGAAGTGCTGCACAGCATCTCTGAACAGAGAAAATGTACAAGCAGTCAGATTGAAACTGCCTAAGCTGCATACAGCCCTTAATCAGAGGCATGCTTCACTGGAGTGACCTGGCTCTCCCAAAGGGAATGGAAGACCTGAGACTGTCCATGACTTTTGCATGGTCCCACCGGGAGCTTTGGGAGACTCTGTGCCTAAGGGATGTTTCTTGGAGGGATGCAGGGCAGCTGAGCCCACTGTTCCCACACGGGACGTGGTACAAACGAGCCTACTATGATTAGCCGTTCAATGGAGGGACAAAGCTAGCAGCTAATCTTCAGCACATAGAAAAAGCCAATGAGTTAACGAAGATGTCTAAGTCACCCTGGTATGCTGCCACTCAAGATTTTATTCAACACCTCAATTACTTGTTAACATGGAAAGTAATAAACATGCTACTCTTGCAACCTATACTGCACAGTAGTCTTGAAATCCTCCAACAGGCTGCTGGTGGTCTCTGAGCAAAGAAGTTTTCATTCCAGTGATAGTGCTTGTTTACTCCTGTGTTTGTTCAGCTGTTGTCCGAAAACAGCCCTACACCTCCATCTCTTGGAAAGTCTTACTGCAAATGCTGCTTTTCAAAGTCTCTTATAATTTTATTTTTCAAATGGTTGCAGGACTCCCTGTGCCACCCAAACCCCATCTCATGACAGCAGATAGAGGTGCGAGTACTTTAAATTTTTAAATGATAGAACATCTTTTCCTTTTACAAGGTGGTGAGACACCCACACTAAGAAGGAAATGATCTGAAAACCACAAGTGAGGAAGCAAAAGACAGGCTACAGGCTGCTGTTTTGCAGTGGAGAATCGTGCAGGTTGCAAACTGGAGACATTTGTAGCCTCATGGAAATAACTTCTTACATTCCCAACATCAAAGTTTATTATGTAGGGTTTGACAATGAGGGAGAAAGGAAAGGAAAACAACTAAAGGAGTCATTAACAGATTCACATGCTCTTTTATATGGTAACACAAAACTATTTACAGTGTTCATTACGTAGTCAGGTTTGACATTTCTGATGTGGTGTTCTGATGAGCACGACTTGGCTGAAATGAGTCAGTTGGGTCTGCTATGGACGTCGGTGGGGCCAGGATTTAGCTCAGTTTTCCCCAGCTTTTTTTTTTCTTCCTTAATTTTATACTTTTAATGTTTTCCCTTCTTTTATAAAACAGTTATAAGCATTCTGCTGAAGCACCTCACTTCCATTGAGAAAGCTCTGACGTTTCTCTTTAACAAAAAAGCATAAGGCTACACCAAACTTCCACAAAATGCCTTCAAAGGTGGAAATTCCCCCATTACGTGGGTTTCAGGAACTTCATTTATCTGGAGAAGTAAATGAATTGATTAATGAAGCTCTAAGGGAACCGAACCTGCAGAGAACAGGAAAGTTGCTGAAGACAGTGGAGATGCTCATGGCTTTTCTGCCATTGCCTGTGGGTTGGCACAGTTACTGAAATATGGATTTATGGAAATAAATGGGGCTTGCCTAACGGGAACAACCCACTGAGCTACAGGGCAAGTTTGTGTCTCCCCTTATAATCCAGTTGCACAAGGATTTTGGAAGGAATGCTGTCATTGTGGTAGAGTACTTCCTTTTTTTTAAGGAATAAAAACATAGAAACATTCAGATTATTTATTTCTGTTCCCTCGTTTTCTGACCAGAATTGTTACTTAAGTGCCAAAGTGTGGTCGCCAGGTTATAGTACCTCCATGCAAGCAAGCTGTAACAGGAGGTGTAAAAATCCCAGCTCAGAGAAACAAGGGGGGAAAGAATCTTGCAGTGACTTTGGTTTCCGTACTCGCCTTCTGTGGCTGGATGAGTGGGGCCCAGAGAAATGATGCTGGATTCTGGCCATGATGTATTTCTTTCGTTCTTGACTCAGGGTGGTCCAACTTCACCCAGGGCTAGTGGAGGGATGCCAGTTGTAGAGACTCTGATTTATAGGTTTAAACACTGGGCTACAGACAGTTGCAAAGGAGTTTTTGGGTTTTACCTGCTGCCCTGTTAAATGGTTCTCGTCTCCTCAGAGCAAAGGGGTCACCATGGATGGATAACTTCCATGAGCTGGGTGATGCCCACAGCCTGCCTGTGGGACCACCCTGGTTTTTCACTTTCCACAAATGTTTCCCAAATCAGCCGCAGAACAATAAACCTCCTTAGAGTTACAATTGCTTGATTTCTAGCTCCTGCCCTTCTTCCTTGAAAAGATCCATCAAACTTTCCATCTGAGCAGCACCCACTCAAGTATCCACCATCTGCTACATGCCTGAAGAACCCCAAATCTTCAGAACTTTCCAGCAGATTGAATTCCCTAAACTGGTGCAGCTGAAAGGGAGGGAGGGTCATTTTTTGACAACAGTCCTCTCTTGCAAGGCATACCTCTAAATGGAGCCAAGCATCTTAAACAGGCCTCCATGCAAACCTGTAACTTCAATTAGCTCTCTTTTGTGGGAGTTTCACAGCACAGTGAAATCTCATCTTTGCAGTTCAGTGCCATCTTCTAATAGCCTGTAACAAAGCTTAGTCTGGAAAATGCCAGGCACAATGAAACCTGTGCTGAATGCTGGTTTGCCGCTATTCGCTTCCACATAAATGGGAGCAGCACAGCCTTATTCTGAGTGCTCTGGAAGGGGGCAGTGGGTCATGACTAACCTGATCCGTGAGGATGCTACGACAACAGCGCTGTGCCCATGTCAAAGTTAATGTGGCTTATTACACGCGTCAGTGTGATTATTCTGATGCCTTTGGGGAGCTGAGGGACTTTACCTTCCACATTAGCACATCGATTTTAACAAGTTTTGTGGCTGTCAGGTACTTGGGAAGAAGCAATGCTACAGACAAGGCAAACAGGATCAGAGGAGTTTAGGTGTTAGCTGGGCACTGCATGGAGGTCTTAATTATCTTTCGTTCCCCTGTTCGGGTGTAGGAACTACCCAAATGGGTCAGAACACTGAACTGTCTGATGCAGGACAATAATATTAACAAGGTGGCTCACTACAAGTCCCATCTGGTTTCCTTCTCAGAGAAGAAGGTGTGGTTAAGCATGCAACTCGTGCTTTGTGGCTTCCTGCCAAGCTTGGGTATAGGATCATGTACCCAACCATTACTCATATCTGTCAGTTTTTCAAATAAATATAGAAAGGTAGTAATTTTCTGTAATATTTACTTTTAAAGGGTATTCAGGAAAAAAATCAGCTTTACCTGACATCTAGAAAAATTCTTTGTTCTCTTCTTCCATCTTTGAAGCTTTGCTGAGTTCTCGTCTACACAGGTTCTCAAGATACTGAAACCATGGGTCCTACTGGAAACTCTGCAGTTCATTTGTCATCGCAAGTCCCCAGTGAAAAAGGAAATACCCAAGAAAGTCCATGGGACAAAACATTTTGCAAATCTGACAGGAAAAAAAGAATGAAATACAAATGTTAAATACAAATTTATTACTTGTGCCTCTAGAAATTAAAATTTGGTTTTTACAATGGGAACAATGACAAGAGTTGAGAAAGAAGCTAATCTCATTAGCAATGCTGCTTACTAACGAAGCAGCCTGCCTCAATTTGAGGGTACCAGGCAGATCCTGAATAAACTGTAAACTATAGGGAGTACTGTAATATAAAATACAATGAAAAAAAAAGCAGAGAATGGAAAAAGTCTAGCCCTTGAWTTTTTTTTAATTAAATTCAAATTCTATCAGTCTAAATGCACACTAGGATGATAAGGACTAGATTAGATTCATTAAACTGTCAGGTTTGGGCTGGACAGTCTGGCTTTCTGCTCCCAGTCTCCATTCAGACTGCCACCCTGAGTCTGCTTTGGTTGCACAGATGCTCTGGTTGCACAGCTTGTCACAGCAATTCCTGAACAGCACTAGGAAGCAAAACTAGCCCAGACAGCAGATCCAACAAGTCTAGACGAGATGCTGAATTATTTTCCTGAAGAGCAAAACTGAGGTGTACCTATTAATCTTAAAAAACATTATTCCACATCGTGTCCTCTTTCAGTATTGCCTCCCTAGCACCTGAATACGTATGTAGTTTTGTTCACTTTTGCCCATTACCTGTGCATTTCAGCTGCCTTCTCATTATTGGGAGTCTTTAAGGTATATCTTTTTTTTTTTACCAGATGATGTACTATTTTATTAAAAAGCAGAAATGTCTTGATAACTTGTATACCCAGTATGTGGTTTTGATCCAGGTGAAGGCAACACAGAGGAATTTTACAAAGGATTTGTCTGTGTCATGTGCTGTGATGATTTGTCTTCTTCATTGCCTCTTTCTTCTCTCGGCAGCAAACATTTTTCACATTGAAATGGCTCCTGTCTTGAAGTATGATTATGTGCATTTCAGAAGAATCTAATCGACATCCCTGAAGGAAAAGATGCAAGGCCTAATGGGATCTACTTAATAACGTAAGTTAGCAAAAATTCTCGCTTATCTCTCAACTTCCTCATCTCATACAGAGCTCGGTAAATGGATGTCAGCATTGAACTAGAGAACAGCGATTGGCTCAGTTCTTGGTGGCAGTAATAGAGGATTTATCCAGAGAGAATAATATCTTTAAATAAATCCTTGAATAAACCATTTGGTGTTATGAAAAAAAAAGAGGAGAAACAAGATGGCATAATCAGGTTGCACTGGTCTGATCTGAAGATCTGATTTCAAGTCTAACCTTAATCCTCTGGGAGGGCACTTTTTGAGTTTAGGCTCTCAGTCTAACTCAATATTGTTCATGACAAAAACTCCCACAGAGGTTTAGAGAAAGAATCAGCCTTTATTCACCAGAACTTGGTCCAGCACGTAGGGCACTGTGACAAAGCACTTTTTAGGTCAAGTGAGGGACTGTACATCATGTCAGAAATGTCACTGTCACAGCAGAAAGTCTGTTTCACAAACGACTTCTGCTGTTACCATGTTGAGAGACAGAAGCTGAGGGCACGTGGAAGGATTTGCGAGCCCTTTATCTGCGTGTCAGAAAAGCTAGGCAGCCCTCAGCTGAGAAATGGAGTATGATCTTGAACAACTGCTTTTCCTGTTATTTCAATTTGCCCAGGAGTGTGAATCCTTTGTCTCTATTTCGAATCAGAAATTCTTAAATCGCTTATGTAGTGTGCTTGTTTGTACAATGTGGTATAAAGCCTTGCAAGCTTTGCACTTCCACGTCAAATTCTATTCTTTCGTACTTGTCACAGACAGAATGAAGCTGTGGTTCATGGCTGTCTTTTTGGATGTGGACGTGGAAATATAATTGCAGTTCTGTATCCACTGAAATGAGTGATAATTATAGCACGGCATTCAGCAGGATCCAGACCAAGGAACAGGCTGAGAGCACAGACCCCTCACAGAGGGCGATGTCCACTGGCTCTGTGGGTAATATTCATGCTTTGTTCTTTTTGCTGGACAATTCAGTCAACCAGTATTGTTGTAACATAGCAAGGAATAGGCAACAAAAATATGTGAACCAGGTGTATAATCACTTGGATATGCCAGCACCCCTATTTTGTAGTTATATTCCAGAGTACCCTCAAAGCTATCGGAGTACTTTTTCCCCTTTTTTATGAGAAAATCAATTGTTGAGATAATTATTTCTATTGTTGCAGTGAGTTTTTACTGCCAGGAAATTTTATTTTGGTGATATATTCTTGTCATCAAGTGTAGTGTGGTAGCAATTCTATCCAGAGATACTACACAACTGGCCACAGCCAATGGTGAAAGAAAACTGTATTTCAATACATTCAGTGATGTTTTGAGATAGTCTCTTGAGGAGTACATTGTTAATGAGGTGATCCCACAAATCTTTACAAATATAAATCTGTTTTCTGGAGTTCATCTTCTTCTGGGAGGCACTTGCCCTGGAGTATAATCAGAACTACCCTTCTTCACATTTTCAAGCTTCCCAAGCAAGGTACTTCATCTGCTGGACTTCGCACATATCCACATTCAACTTYCTAGTGCTTTGTGTTTCAAGGAACYTAACATGATAAATTTAACTTTAGTTTATAGAAAAACTATTCCTAGACATGTTTAGATCTGTAATTTTAGGCTATCAAACACCAGGACAAAGGGGAAGATATTTTCCACAGGAGAATCTTGACATTTCTTTCCATACTATATATTCTAGAGCCTTCACAGCTGAATAGCTTCCAAGGGAATAAGAGAGAGCTTGAATCACCAAATTTAAATTCACACACATTCGCATTTATATTCCTCACTGTGTATAGGAATGTGCTTTTATTTTGTAAAATATGCCATGGGTTTAGTAAATGAAGAATAATCCTCTAATAAATAAGGCTGTAAAAGCTTTACTTTACAAGTCACCTTCTACAGTGATAATATTCTCTTGAAACACAGTGAAAAATTTTACTAAGTGGCATAATGGTAAATTGTATTCATTGCATATTCATTAAGCCTGGTTTACTTTCAAAAGGAGACATTCAGTCCAAGCCCATCTGACTGGAGCATGAATCTTAGACTAGGCATTAAACACTACTGAAGAGGAGCGGAATTCTTTGGTTTCATACCAAATTTTTTATGTCTATTGTCCCCTCGAACTTCATTAGACCCGGAGGTTAAATACTCAATTGACAATCGCATGTTTGCATTCAGAAATTGTAGCAGCAATAAAAAAGGATGTTAAAAATGTTCAAAGTCTCAGGCATTCCAGTTCAAATGTGGAAAAAAGTGTGGCTGTCATACAGCCAGGTCGGGCACTGCAGCGCTCCTTGGATACCTATACTGCTGATTTGGAGTGAAGGAGTCTGGGTCCTTGGGGATCTCAAGGAGATCATCGTATATCCTGGTCCCCCCCGATCCCCTGCAGGCATCATTTTGTATGCTCAGGTCTCTTATGAAATGTGTGTGTGGAAGAACCACGGTGAGGATCCCATCTCATGATGGTGGTGTACCTGTGCCTTGATAAGAGTCAGTAGTACAGACAGATATCCACTGTACCAATTTTCTGACTTTGAATTTGACTTCTGCTCAAGTAGAGAGAGAGTTTGCATTATTTTCAACCTAAAAGTTATAAACTTTTAAGTTTATAACATGTAATTCTTAACATGTAATCAACTCTTATAATCCTTTGGAAAATACAAAGTGACCAAAAGCACATTGTTTTTACATATCTTACAGTGTATTAAAAGGTAAATGTCCCTTTCCACTAAAAGAAAAGTCAGACATTTTTATCCTTACAAGATGATGAAATAACCTGTCACATCTATGTTCACAATAGTTTATGCTGTAAAGGGGCAAATCTATCTGGAAGACACAAGGATTAATGTGAGTTTCTAGCCCACCTCACACCCCTGACCTTTGCAGCAAAGGTAATTCTCTGGGGGACTTGAGGCCTCTGCCTTCAGAGTTTGAAAATATCTAGTATATTATCAGGAAAGTATTTTCAGTTCTTTTCTTGTAGGACATGCTGTGAAAGTCAATTAGTCCTACTGGTTGATTAGTGGAGTGCCAGCTCATGTGTTTAATTCAGACTAGTCTGAAAGAAGGTGTCTCTCCAGCAGTGCCACTGAAAAGCTTAATCTGTGTTAAAGTTAAATAGAGTAGAAATATCATCCTGAGAGCACAGACAGGCCAAAGCAAGGTGCGGAAGAGATGCAAGCCAAGGCCAGGCTTGCATCCTCAGAGATGGTCTTGGACCCACAGCTCCRACAGGATGGAGAAGCCCCTGCAGCCCCCGTGGTGCCCACACAGTGGGGCATGGAGCCCCTTCCCCCCATGCCCCCTGGCAGCGGCACCCACAGTGATGCCCAGGGATGGGGCTGCCCCGGCTGCTCCACTCCTGGCCAGGGTGGTGGGAGGGACCCTGGACCTCCGGAGGGCCCCCATGGCTCCTGGTCCCCAGGGAGCACCCCAGGCCATGTGGCACCCTGACACCTGAACTCTCTTCAACCTTCCATGTCTCCTTTTCTGCAGTTTTTTCTTGCCTTTAAAAAAAAAATTGTTGTAGAGCAGTTATGATTCATAACTAGAAATTAATAAATTCATGTGGGTAAATATTTGGTTCTCTTCAGCGCTGTGGAGAACAATTAGATGATGAACAGATTGTGACTAAGTACAATTAATACCGGAATAAATACAACAATTAGTGTCTTATTTTATCGGTTGTGTAGGATTGTTTCTAGCTATAATGGCATTCACAGAGCCGGCTAAAATTGCATACAAAACATCAGCTCCTCTCAAATCCCAGGATTGTGTAACGTGGGGAGAATAAAAGCTACTTTGAGACCAAAACTTTTTCCGGACCGGTGTAAGCTCAGAGACCATCTTTGCTTTCTAGAAAGCTAGAGGATAGTTGATCGAGGAAATTTTTGAGCTCTAAGCCTGAGCTCCAACCCAGAAACCAGTGACCGTGTGCTCAAGTGACTGGGCTGTGCCGGGAGTCAGGGGGTGCTTGAGAGAGCACGGCACCCCACTGACCCAACTGCGGGGCTTCTACACCACTGCTGGCTGTGCCTTTCCCTGTTGTGCCCTGGGACGAAGATCATCTTCTCCCGGACTCTCTGTCCAAGCAGGTGCTGGGAGTYGAGGACAGCAGGATAGGATGCAGGAAAGCAAAGTTACAGCGTTAGCTGCTATTGCTGCTCAGCCTCCTAACAAGTTCCCTCAGCGAGGTGCAGAGCACCAGCCACCGAGGTAGGAAATGCCCGTGCAACTGCAATCGGCTCCCCTTTGGCTACGCGTTATGTCTGATTTTAAATTACAAGGTCACACTTCTTATGGGATAACTTCTGTCAACTGAAGGTTCTCAACTCTGGGTGAACCTGAGCAGAACTTTTAGGGGACGGGAGGAGAGCCATCCTTGCCACATACAATATCCAGCGAAATCCCGTGGGAAAAGTTGCCCAAATTCTCAGAATGGGAAACCAGCTCCTAGGAATGGCCGTATCACTTTCATTACAATTTCTCCTCTCTTCCTGCCCATAAAAGCCTTGCAACCTTTTAGATTAAATAGTCTGGGTTAGGCTAAGATGCCAATAGCTGAAACCAGACTGTTATAATGGAGGGCCCTGGAGAACCTCAAAGGCAGGTTTCCACCTGCTACATCAATAGGGATGGAGGGGAACATTGGTCACTAATTGGTCATATGTCAGTCAGTAATCCCATATTAGCTCTTGATGTCAGTAAACTTCCTTTTCTTTTTGGAAATCAAGACTCTCTTGTCTCTGCTTTACGCAGACAGAGAATGTGATCATTTCCGTGCTCTCCACAGCTCCCTAACACAGTCAGCAGCACACGTTGTTACATTACTCAGTCTCAAATGGATCCCTACTTTAATTGCTCTTGCACTTTCCTGTGCATTGTTATAGAACTCAAGAATTACTTAAAAGGTGCTATTGTTTTTCTAAAACGTATCTTATTGTTAAAAAGAGAGCTGAGGTGTTCTATGCAAATGCTGCCATTCAGCTTTTGCTTTTAACTGGATTGTTTTGAACAAGATTAATCAGTACTTTGCTAACTTAACTACTGTTCACATGTAGATAAATTAAAAGTTTAAGGGGGCAGTGGGTGCTTTCAGCTATAGACCACTGCAACAAACAGACCCCCAGCTGCAAGGGCAGTGTCCCTGCCACGCATCCCTGCCAGCTCCAGCTGCATTGGGACGACGTCGTGAGGAAGGAATATGCCATCGGCAGATGAATGCAAGTGAAGTCGCTTTCTCTGAACCCACTCAGCATGTTAACAGCTGGAGCAGGGAAAGGGCTCTGGAGCCCATCCTCCCCCTGCTCCTGCCCTGAAACCAGCCCCTCATGGGATATGGGGCAAAACCCAGGCAGAGTCGCATGGGCCAGACCCCCTCCATCTGCCACCCCCTCACTCACGGTGGTGATTAGTCTCTTCTTAGACACTGAACATTGAAGGAGCACAGAAGCAGAAAAACATCCAGTGTGATGTGAGGCAATAACAGAAAACACAATTTAAACAAAAAAAGAAAGTTCCTGAAGTTCCACCAGAAGCAGAAATAATATATATGTATATATTTACATATATTTCCTATATATTGTCATGATTCATTCTGCAAGACCCAGTAATGACTTACGCTAGTTCTGGACCCCACAAAAAACCCACCTTGAATTGTATAAAAGTCTATTGTACCAAAGATGATATTCAAGACTGAAAGCTGTTGTTCAACCAGAAAGGACCTTTTGTAATTTAAATTAGTCTGAATATGCTTGAAAAAGCATATATTTTGAAAAGACTGGGCTTGGATTCTGTTCTTAAAGGCACACTAAACTTCAGCTGATTTAGTTTAAGAAATGCAGATTTTTTCCTAAGGCTAATTTTCATGGAGGCAATCTTCTACAGCCCTCTTTCCTCCTCCAAATAAGCTTTTACAAATCTTCAAAATGGTTATTTTCAGCTGTATTTTCTGAATTCATTACACATTTTCTTTTCCTTATGAAGACTTACAGAGGTTTCAAAGCAGTACATTTTGTGAACTTAAATTGATAGAAGGTTTTACATTTCAGATGAAATCTTAATAAATGGTAAAGTTCTTTTATTTTCTACAATAAAAGCATTCTCTGCTGCTTTCTCGAGGCTGTATGCATATTACCAATGCTCCAGTCTTAAAGTTTTTTGTCTGTATCAACTTGAAAAAGAACTTTGCCTTCTGCTTCAGCTCTCACTTACCAGAATTTTTTTTTATCTCCTTGAATGTCTTTCCTCTCATTGATTCAAGTGTGTTGATTAGATTTATAATGACTATAATGAGTGCATAGACTAAGACCAGACTTAATGTTTGCAGAAAACTCAAACCGATCCAGAAACATATCACATGCTGGTGTCCTTACATCTGCTCGCCCCCTAAAAATAAAACAAGTATTCCTTCCCTTCGTATTAAGCAAAGCAAGTCATCAACAGGCTGCAAGCAGGTTCTTTATTAAACTTCACCCACAAAATGGAACAAGCCCCCGAAGTCTTCTTTATTTCTGGCCTCAGCGAAGATCCCTGTGGTGGTCGCAGGTGTGTCTTGCATTCAGACGTTTCTATTGGCTCAGGTAGTAGTAGAGCTAATTCACTCTAGTACAGACATAAAAATGAAAATAAAATAAAGATAGATGAATTCTAGATTGTTTCCTGAGCCCTTGTTTATTACTGTAACCCTACACCAAACATCCTGAATGCTTTGCCCATTTATGACAGCAATTCCCATCACCACCTGGTGAATCTTCTGCCAGAAGTGATGTTGTGCTGTTGACCCAATGTAGCTATGCATGAAATCTTGAATTGCAGAGGTATTCTGCTTTCCCAGGGATTATAGAAGTAAATACCATTAGCTTCTGCTGAACTGCACTCCTCTATTGTCAAACAGCCTTGGGCAGCCAAGATTCATTCTGCTCCCCCAGGAACCACTATTATGCCAGCATAAATTCATTTGACTTCAGTGAAGTTCCTCTTCACTAACACAGCACAGAGAGATCAGACTGGACCAATTGTCTTTAGCAATGTTTTTGTTTGTTGCTGGATAGATAGCATATCCAAGGTTTAATTTAATAAAATCAGCATATCTAGCATAAAGCAGATGGACTGAGGTTTGTTGGCAAAATGGATAGGTTATTTTCAAGGACACTGATTCATGGTCTTCCAATGAAAAATAGCATTTAAAAGATTTATTGTTGTTGAATAAGGAGCAGAGAAGCTGGGGAAGGTCAATTTACCTAATGTTATTTTTATAACTTTTAAAAGCCTTTTGCTGGGTATCAGAATACCCAGCAAAAAGCAAAAGGTTTGCAAAAAGCAAACCTTTTGTTTATTGTTTTTTAGAATCACAGAAGTGTGTAGGCTGGAAGGGAGGCCATCCTCTTCAACCCCCTGCTCTAAGTAAGTTCAAGGTTGCTCAGGCTGTGTCCAGTCTGTCTTTGGATGTCTCCAAGGATGGAAATTCCACAACTTCAGGACACCTGTTCCTGTTCTTGACCACACTCGTGGTGCAATCTTTTTTCTTGTATGCAGTTGGCCTTTCCCTTCTTTCAGCTTGTGACGCTGCCTCTTTTCCTTTCACTGTGCAGCTCTGAGAGCAGTATGACTTCATCTTCTCTATGATTCCCCATTAGGCAGCTGAAGAGAGCAGTAAAATCTCTATTTAGTCTTCCCTTTTAGGGCAGAGCAAATCCAAATCTCTCAGTGTCTCCTTATCTATCATGTGCCCTAGGCCCCTAATCGTTTTGGTGGCCATCCATAGGACTCTGTCCAGATTGTCAGTGTCTTCTATGGGGGAGCACCAAACTGCATACTTGTTTCATAA
Organism: Oceanodroma leucorhoa; assembly: GCA_030449065.1. NCBI lineage: Eukaryota > Metazoa > Chordata > Aves > Procellariiformes > Oceanodroma > Oceanodroma leucorhoa. Next base: position 4,159,029 of record JASVER010000070.1, read on the forward strand.
AATTTCCTCTTTTCCTCCCCCCCCCCCCGCCCACATTTCCAAAAATTATGAATTCAGAACAAAGTGCTAGATTTCTAAACCTCTTCCAGCTGCTAGCTACAGGCAGCCATTCCTTTGCTGGAATTGAGATGATGCTTCTGAAACTTCAGGAACTCTGAATCTAGATACCCTTTATGTATCTAAATGCATTAAAGATGAAAGATGGTGCTGGAAAGATCTAGCTGGACATGTATTGATTTTTGAAAGATCTAGCTGGGCATGTATTGCTTTTGTTATCCACTGAAGACCTCAGCAAGGGAGACGAAGGCTCAGTTAGTTTCCATTACTAGCTTTAACTATGTTCCCAGCTTGTGTACATCAGAATGAAATGCTGCCACTTCAACAGCAGTGTCAATTTTGGTCAAAACATGGGTCAGGAGAGGTAACTGAAGTACTCTTCCAATTTGTTACAAGAGCAAAATCAGGAGAAATAGTAGGTCTTCTCTCTCATTGTGAGATGCAAGGAGGATGTCCCCAGTCTATGAGTCTGAAGGGCATTTTTTTCTCCTGCTGCTCAGCGGTGCATCATCTTTCCAGTGTGCTTGTCCAGGCCCTCAGGGGTTGCGACTTGGCTTACTCATGGGGTTCTTCTTTTAGGGGTCCTCTTAGGACTCTCTTCAGGCATTACACAGCTCTCTGATGTTGTGTGAGCCCGCACAGCTATTTGGGTGGTGGCAATGCAAGCCAGGGCAGACTAGAAGAGAGGCTGGGATGCTGTGGGGCACCCCAGCTATAGCTCACGTCACGTCACTTTGGCTTTGGCTGATGAGCCGGGCTGTGAGCAAGGGCACCTCTGACAATTAGGTTTAGGAAGGCAAAATGAGGTCTTCCCACAGTAAAGAGCTTCATGAACCAGGTGTTGCATGGATGGCATTCTGCTCCTTGCCTGCTATTAATATTCATGCTGCTTTTAAAATCTAATATTGATTAGACCTTCATAGGTAAACAAACAAATGAGATGGCATCCTTAGAGTAAAAGCTTGATGTTCTTGGAAAAAGGCAGGGTATTAATATCTGTCTGCTGTTTTCCTCTGTTTGAATATGATCTCTGAGCACTGGCAACATTATCTGAATCTAATATTCAAGCAATTTTAGCAGTCGTGGTATTCTATCAGTTCCGTCTTTCTAGAAGACAGGCACTTTGAAGGACTCCATTTGATGGGTTGGCAAAGCCGCATCTGTACAGCAGCAGCAGCATGTAGATATGAAATATACATTAAAATATCTCTTCCCTTTGCTCTCTTAAAGCAATTTTAGCCCTTGCATATCAAAGTTGCGTAAGTGAGCAAAACTTGGGGCCCTAAATGAACAAAAATTATTTCCATCATAAATAACACTGCACCTATCAGGGAACTAGAGTGTTTGCACAGGTATTTTTCATCTCTCACCATTTTGTCTTTTCTTTCCAGCAAAGTGCCAAATCCTGCTGGCATTGCTTGGCATCACGGGGTTTCTGCCATGAGAAACAAAAGAAAGACAAGCCAATGCAAAATGATGGCTGCAATATTCACAACAGGAAAGAAGTAAAGAATACGTTCTGTTTTCCTCAATATTAGTTCAGGTACAGCAGGTGTGTTTCAGTCCTGTGGTCCTGATTTCTCCTTCTTTCTCTCTGTCTTATGCAGGCAGCTCTATTGATTTTGTGAACTGAAATCTTGAACTCCATCTGCTCAAACCTACAGTAGACACAGGGCAAGATACTAATAAAGTGAGAAGGTGAAATGCCTGCCATGGGGGAGTGCTGCATTTTGTGTCAGCTTGATCAAGAGCAAACTCCTCCTGTAAAACATTTAATAATTATTAAAATATATTTTAATTACTTATGAAAGGGCTTTAAAGGGCTTTTGAGAAACAAAAACTGACAAAGAAGTGTCAGTTTTTAGAAGCATTTAGTACTCTTGGAAACCTATGCACCGCATAAATGCTTTCAACACATATACATACATATATATATAAATAGAGCTTTGAAAATTAGCATCTTTCCCACTCTAGGATTCTCACAATAACAATTTCCAGAATTTTGCCCACAAGACACTCAGACATTATGGAGACAGTGCTGCGAAAAGACTTGGGCAGACGGACAAGTTGACAGTTTTGCTCCATTGTGCATCAGTGGCTCGAGTTCTTGACCAAGGCAGGTCCCATGCCCAGCGGAGCACTACATCGGGAGGGATGCGGGCTGCAAGCCGGGAAGCATGGCTGGCTTTTCCATGAAGCGCAGTCTACGCCACCATGACTGGTAAGCAGCAGAGCTGAAGGCAGCAGAGTTTGCAGAAAAAGTGTTGTGCTCAGGTAACTACAAGTTATATCATGATGTGTCCAAATGAGTCCGGCTTTAAGTTGCATCGGCATCCTTACCTGGCATTCTCTAATTTCTGTGTGCTTTGCTGTACAACTGGAGTGGTATAGTTCTGTTGGGGTAGATTTTATGGAATTGACCTTAATACTTGATCCAAAGCCTCTCCTAGGGATGTTTCAGAAAGCAGAGCAGAAAGCCTGGCCCAAAGTACCTTGAAGAGGTAGCTGTATCAGCTCCTCCTACCTGAGAACTAGCAAGAAGATATGGCTAAATAGCCATGCACATTTGGGTTTTGAAAGAAAATGAAAATGAACATAGGAAAGAGATCACAGACAATCCTTTCTGACAGAGCAGCACGCTTTTTTGGTTTGTTTTGCTTGAGCACCCTATTGACCAAAAATGGAAATTCAGAAGTGTTAAATTGGAAATTCAGCTGGTATTTCTCATGTTGTTTCATCCAGAAAGAACGAACTGAAAGAAAGGTAGGAAAAGGTAGGAAAAGACAAAGCATTTTGTATTACATTTTAAAAAAAATGAAGTTGTTTACTTTTTGCATAAGGAAGCAATCACTGGAAAAGAAAAAGCTTTTCTGGCTGGTGTCCCAGCTGGGATTCTTGCAAGTGGCATTCTCCCTCTGCAACTCTGCTGTTGTTGTAGACCTACCTCTCTGATGAACAAAAAAATACATCTTTCATGAAGGAAGACACGATCTCTGTGCTGGTAACATATTTTGACATGGACTGTATCATGTTCCCATATAGTTAATACTAAAAATGGATCCAGATTACTTATATTAGGTCAAAAATGAATTATCCACTGTACAGGKTAATGCTTTCACCTGGGCCATGGAAGCCTTTTACAGGGAGCCCTCTGTGGGGGGGCACAAAGTCTTCAGCACCTTTTGGAACTAATTTAAGTTGTACCACATGATAAAATACCATTTTTGCCAGGTCATTTGTAGCAGGTATGCTGGTACTCACAAAGGGACATACAGTAATGTTGGAAGTGAGAACAGTGTTTTGGAAAAATGTTTTCTTCACAAGTCAGTAAAAATTTCTATGTCAGAACTATTTAAGTTTTAAAAGTATTCCTGAATTAATACCATATTGTACATTAAGATATGAGCAGCAGCACCATAAACGTCAGAGCATTTGTTTCATCATTTTCAAATAAGGCAGTTTGATTTTTTGTTCCTGAGGTATCTAACTTTATTTTTAAAATTCCGCCTCAAAATTTGAAAAAAATCATTCAATTTGAGGTTGAACAAACTGTTTCTTCAACCTGGACAAGCATTGTAGAGACTGGGAGGAGGCTGCCTGTTACAAGACATAAAAATAAATTATTCATACAGCTTAAATACAATGTATCTATTATTTAGTATCACCCTGGTGTTTCAGTTTCACATTAGGCAGACAGCAAAAATGGAGAAAAAAAGACTGCAGTTCTGTGAAAGATAATACAGGTTCATCTAATATCATAATAAATGATATTTGTCTAATAAAGTGGTGTGCCACAGATCTGTAAAGGGGAGTACAAGTAATTAGAAGTGCTGTATGAGAAAACAGGGTATTTCTGCCTTGCAATCCTGGCGAAGGAGTGCTTTAGACTTTGTGAAGCTGGGACCTGCTCTCCCTGGTATTTCTGCTGTCAGTTCAAGGCAATTCTTTCGACAGGTGCCATGGATTTTTCTAAAATGCCAGCAGGCTGATTCCTGACTGCCTCGGCTCTCTTCTCCCACAAAATACAAGCTGCAGAAGAGGAGAGGAGAAGGCATCCCAAAACAGAGGAATTTAATGTGCTCGGAGGGACTTTCGCTCTAGGGAAAATTCCCCAAAGCCTGCAGAAGAGAGGGCGCTTTTGGGGAAAAACTCAAAAAATGAAAGCATAAGCTGTTTATATTCTGATTTCTATAACAAGTCAAAAGAAAGAGAAATTTTAAGGAATGATCTGCTGAGATTTGCTCTCCTCTGACTTATAGATTGGAGAAAACAACCTGTATCCTTCTCAGAGCTCAGTTGCCAGTGGAAATATATACCAATAGAAGAGGAACTGCTTGTTGGATTCCCTGACAATCTTTGTCTTTAATCGATAGATGTTTTGTTATCTCCCTCGCTTCTCTTTCCATAGTTGCATTCAATTCTCTGCAAGTACTTTCATGCCAGGAAGCTAGGCCTACACAGAACAGAAATGCCTCGTTCATATTTTATGAGGGTCCTTAACCACATGTGTGGAAAATGTTTATTATTTTATAAGTGCGGAATTGTCCCCTGGGGATGTTTTGCTTCACAAATGAGCCTAATGAGCATTAGAAAAGCAGTTTTTTTCAGAAAAGTGGTAGGATTTTTCTTCCTTAATTTTTTAATTACAGCCCTTGACCTGAAGGACGAGCATGAAACTATAAACAGATCAGGATTACAAGCAACGTGCCTTTTTCATCAGTGCCACTGCGGGGGATACACCTGTGTGTATCATCCCCCACGCTGCACGGGGGTGACGCAGGGTGAACTCCTGGTCTGCTGAGTGTCAGCCAAGACCTTGCCACTGCCCCCCGGGGAGCCCCTGTCCCCTCCGTTCTTTGCCAGGGACCTGCCGGGACTCACGGGTGTCTCCCTGACACGAGCCCCATGTAATACCGACGCTGGAACGGGGCATGTGTAAAGAGATGGAAGTTGCATCCCCGAGGAAGGGAGCATCGTGCACACCATGCAGCTCATGGTTTTCTCACCAGACAAGATTTGAGGTCAGTTGTAAACACAGATTTGCAGAGGTAACTATGGTCATGTACATATGTAAATATCTATGTGTATCTCTTTTGAATACATACACACAGGGCTAGGATCATCTGCAGCTGTAGCTGATGTTCTCCTTGTGTAATTTTTTATGCTAGGGATGTGGAACTGCTGAGACAAAAGTGAAGAGAAGTGAGCGTGCTCAGATGGGGACTGGAGGCTTGGCTTTCAAAAAGCAAAACGATTGAAGCTCTTCTGTCAGTAAAAGCATGGTAACAGTAAGAACCCATGCCAGAAAGCAAGTATGCATGCCCTGCACAAACAGTCATTATCGAGGGAACATCAGATTTCCACAGTATAAATCCATAAAAAGACATTTTGAAAATGGAAAGCTGGATCCAAACATAATTGCAATTTTGCTGGTGCCTTGAGAGTCCTTTATACTGTGTATTTCTGAAAACAGCCCATTTTATCCTAGTAGGAGAGTGTGTTACCCTGTGCTGACTTTGCTCAATGCTGTTTGCAGAATAGATGCCTTTTTGTTTGGCACTCGCTGAGTATACAGTACACGGAGAATGGTTCAAATTGTACCAGCTGTTAGCAACACCATGGTAATGTATCTGTTGCTTACCCTAGCAGAAAAAACCCACAACCCTCAGTGGTTCAAAGTGTTCCTATTTTCTCTTCTACTTCTGTCCCATTCCCTTTCATGATCAAAACATCATAAGTTAGATGTCATAGATGAGCTCAAAAAAAAAAAAAAAGTCTGATTTCTGCAGCAAAAATCTTAGTTTTGCAAGCTAAATAAACTTTGCTTAAGACTGTGGAAGGTTGGCTGCTGGGTCACTGAATCTACATACACATCCCCTTTCCAAAAAGGCAGTTAATGCTGTGTCCATACCGTTTTTGTAGTATTTTTCTTCTTAACAAATATCAAGTGGGAAAGCACATGTTTTTCCCGAGAAAAAAGGAAGCTAGTTTCCACAACATGCGCCTTTCTTTGCTCAGAGGCAGTTGCTTGTAACAGCTCAATCACTTTTTACTGTGCTGTACTCTGGCATGTGAGTCCTGCTGGGCCCCAATATGCAGGAAGAAGGCAACTCTTAAATATCAGAGACATTGTATTTCAAATAATATAGGCTATTATGCATTAAGAAAGAAGAGTAGATAGTTTTTTAAAGAACATTTGTTCCCTCATCTCAGCGGTAATTTTTGCATTTTTTTTTCTTATAGGTGAAAAGCCTCATAAAAAGGGTCAGGTATTAACAGTTCCATGTCTTAAGTGCCTGTTATCTTGCTTATACTTAAGCGATGGCAGGAACTTTCATTATTTCTAAGACCTCCCCTGCTGTGAAGCAGTTAATTTTGACATTGTCGAAGAGGTGACAACCCCTTTGAACAATGAAAGACTTTTGATTCAGTGAAGCGATGGCATTACTTCGCTACATAGCGCCAAAGTGTGAATCTCAGGGTGAGACACATTTAACGCAGCAGGAGGTCTTGATGGGTTATTGCTTGGAAAAAACTGTTTGCATTGTCTGGAGAAGAAAGGGTTTTGGGAAAGAAAAAGTGAGGAACATTAGGCAGCCGGGATTGCTTGTTACCTTCTGATCCCCTTGTCTCTGTTGCTTCTGAGACCTCGAGGGACAGAGTTAGTGAAGTATCTTAAATAATACATTTTTATGCCATCTCTAAATTTCTTCTTACAGTGCTAAAATCACAGTCATATTACAAACCTGGCTTCCTCACCTTTTATTTAATTTTTATCTTATCTCCATCATCTTGTGACTTAACAGTGTGACAAATGCACACTCAGTCTGTAAATCTGTTAATTATTGTGTGTTTTGAGAAGACTTATTAAGAAAATGCCTTTAGAAGTCTAAAGGACTGAAACAGACTTGGTTTCTCCCAGTTAGTGAGATCAGTAGTTTTCTGCCTGGTTACTTGAAGTGGTTTTGTTTTTCAGAGGTTAGCATGAACAGCACATTTGGTGGCTGAAAGCTGYGGGCCTTTTCCAGTAAAAAGTAGCTGCGGTCTAGAGGAAAGGTTTGCAAGCAGCTCACGTCTGCCACGTGCTACAGTGTTCCCAAAGGCATCTTGCAGACAAAACCTAAGGAGCACTGTAGATATGACAGCTTCACAGTTACAAGGTATGTATGCCTAACAGATATGTCCCTTGTTGCACTTCCAAAGTTGCCTGCGCTTCATACAAATTCAGTATTCACTCAGTTATGTTTCACTGAAAAATATTTGTATCAGTAATGAGAAAAGGAATAACAAAACCTGAAACTTCAGTTACTAGGTGTGTGCTAATTCAGTGTTTTCACTGAAATAAATTAAGGGGCATTCAGAAGAATATTTATACCTGCACATCTCAAAGGATGGATGAAGCCTTCTGTTATCTGCAGACATCCCTTCAGAACGGAGGTCCAGAGCAAGAGCTGAAAGCCAGAGTTACAAACACTAAGTCTTCTTTTGACTTTGGTCTGAATTTCAGGTCTGATCACCAGATAGTGGTACACTTTCCAGACAGGGGACAGGTGGCCAGGGAGACTTGGAGAAAAGACAGCGAAGAACATTATGAATGTCGTGTTAACACCTTCTGTCTCTATTTCTTAACACGGGCTGTGACTTGCAATAGAAAATAAGGAAAATAAACCTCTACTGGGACTCCATCTTACCTTCATCAAGTCATCCACAGCATTTGTGCTCAGCAAAATCAGCACAAAAACAAGGAGTAGCGAGAACATATAAGGGACCAATATGGTGTCAGTAAGGAAGACAGAAAAATGAAGATACGCAAGAGGATCAGTGACAGCCAGAACTGGTGAGAGGTTTCAGCTGAAAAGCCTGGATCATGGGGATGCAACATCTATACATCACCTGCTTAGGTTCCTCTGCCTTTTACAAGAGAGAGCCATATTTCTGAAGGTCTTCTATGGCCACCCCTCATCTTCTATACTACCCTAGCTCCTGTTGCTAACACATTTTATTTCTCAGTCTGCTCCTTTGCATCCTGGTGTTATTAAAGGCTCCAACCAGGACCAGGGCTCTGTTGCACAGGAACAGAAGGCAATCACTGAGGTTATTTTCATAGCCAGCTGTTCCCCTCATAAGTTCATTCAAAGTGTTTTCTGCTCCCAGGATGCTGTTAGGAGAAAAAACTCTTTGCAGTATTGACTCGAAACATTTTGTGCCTTCTGACACTAGGCTGGCAATGAAAAGTAGTTACTTACACAAGTTAATAAAGTGCACAAGGTAAAGAATAATCTCAAATTAGGTAATGAACAGAAATTAGAGAGAATGTCAGGATTTCAGCTAAATAAAATTAATTCTGTTCTCATATTTTAAAACAATGAATAAGACCACCTGCTGCAACATACTAGAGGAGGCAAAGGCTTTGGAAGAAATAAAGTAGCGTACTGAGCACAGAGATTACACTAGCTCCACTTCGAGGTTCACTAATTATTTTTCACTTCTGAGCACATCAGCCTGAAATACATCCTTGCTGGGATTCTCATCTGATATTCACTAAAAAGAAACCTTTGGAGGCAAGGAAAGTCAAGAATTTAATGTGCTAAAAATTATTTTCTTTTATTTCCTTATGGCTGGGATTTTTATTTATTTCCCTTAAAATGTGTTCTGAAAGTCTGTCCTTTGATGTATTTGATTGGAAACAATACAGAGATTGAATTGTGTATTGTCCTAAAAAGTCGTCACCTGCAGAAGAGAGATATGTTCATTACAGCTCAGTACTGTCAGCCAGAAGTTAGGATATCCTGCTCACCTCACGATACCCACTCGCACGGTGACAAAGAGCATGTTATCTCCTGAAAAGCAGCTCTGGTGGACTGTTCCTGCTCCGAGGTAGTCACGTCAGGGAGCTGCCTGCAGCTCAGCCCTGGGCTTCAGTTACTACACACTCACAGTCCATATCCTTTTTGAACTATTAATACTTGAAAATAAATCCTCGGATAAGAATAAATAGATGGGGGCAGGGGATGCCCTGGTAGAGGGATGAGGCTATGGAGGATCAGCAGCAGGGAGGCAAATGGGAGAGAGGAACCCGGCAGGGGGGCTACAGGGGCTCTGCAGTGAGTTTCCCCTAGCATTAGCTGCATCAATCTAACCAGAAGTGCTGCAGAGAGACCTTTGTTCCATAAAGAGCTTGTGAGCACATCCATGGAAATGCATTCCCCCTCCTTTCCCCAGCTCCTGATACCAAGCACGAGCCAAAGCTCACGTGCAGTCCAGGGCTCCCAAAGCTTCACAAGGTTTCAGCTCGCTTCCTTATTGCTCTGTTTCAGTTCTGGTTATCCTTTCTGCAGCAAGAAAAATAGTACATCTGTCTGATTGAATGTTATGCTCTTTTTAGCCAATGAACACCTGGGTACAATGAGTGAGAGTGATTCCTTTGAGGTTTCAGGTCTAAAAAGGAATACAGAGAAGATACTTCAAAGGTAAACAATCCCCCGTGATGTGTTGACCGATCTCCTCTTTGCTGTGCTGATCCTGGTGACACAATTTTGCAGAAAGAGGACAGAAACATGACCATGACAAAGCAGAAGCTGTGTTTGCCAAACTTTCTCAGACCTCAGAGTTTTATTTTAGCTTCTAGCTTTGGGCAGCAGGAAAGGAAGGACAGACAGTTAGCACCCAGGCAGGAAAAAGGAAAGAGAAGAAGAATTAGCCTTCAGGGACTAAATGCACCTACAATCAGTTCTTTTCCTACCCTCTATTTCAGCAATGAGATGTAAATCCATGGATGCAACCAGTCATAGCAGCTTCTCAGCACATTAAGAAGTCAAGGATGCTAGAGTTTCGTAATCTCTAAGCTCCTTCTACATTTGGGCTCTTTGTGTCAGAGATGCAACCACATGAAATAGGAGGAGTGTAAATGCATTTTGTCCCAGTTTCCCCTTGCCCTTCCTAGCCTGCTTCTCAGTCATCTCCCTTTACTGTGTTACAAATGTTAACAACTTTTACTTTTTAAAAATACAAGCATGGTTTCTGTTTATTCTTCCAGGTGTGGAACCCCATAAATGCACTGAAGGGAGAACACATGGAGTCAAACAAGTGCTCCTGAGGGCAGTAAGCAGTTTGCCTCTCCAATGCATGTTGTGATAAAGTGCCTTCTACACTCACTGACTGTGAACAAATCTGGCTCTGCTAGATTTGACCCCATTGCAGTTTTGACCCCATTGCTTCCACATGGCTGACACCTTGCTTGTGATCATAGAATCATAGAATCTTTAAGGTTGGAAAAGACTTCTAAGATCATCACCGTCAACCCAACACCACCATGCCCACTAAACCATGTCCCGAAGTGCCACGTCTACACGTTTCTTGAACGCCTCCAGTGATGGTGACTCCACCACTTCCCTGGGCAGCCTGTTCCAATGCCTGACTACCCTTTTGGTGAAGAAATTTTTCCTAATATCTGATCTAAACCTACCCTGGAGCAACTTGAAGCCATTTCCTCTTGTCTTATCGCTAGTTACTTGGGAAAAGAGACCAACACCCACCTTGCTGCAACCTCCTTTCAGGTAGTTGTAGAGAGGGATAAGGTCTCCCCTCAGCCTCTTCTTCTCCAGGCTAAACAACCCCAGCTCCCTCAGCCACTCCTCACAGGACTTGTTCTCCAGACCCTTCACCAGCTTCGTCGCCCTTTTCTGGACACGCTCCAGTCCCTCAATGTCCTTCTTGTAGTGAGGGGCCCAAAACTGAACACAGTATTTGAGGTGCAGCCTCACCAGTGCCGAGTACAGGGGCACGATCACCTCCTTCCGCCTGCTGGCCACGCTATTCCTGATACAGGCCAGGATGCCGTTGGCCTTCTTGGCCACCTGGGCACACTGCCGGCTCATGTTCAGCCGGCTGTCAACCAGCACTCCCAGGTCCTTTTCTGCCGGGCAGCTTTCCAGCCACTCTTCCCCAAGCCTGTAGCGTTGCCTGGGGTTGTTGTGACCCAAGTGCAGGACCCGGCACTTGGTCTTGTTGAACCTCATGCAATTGGCCTCGGCCCATCGATGCAGCCTGTCCAGATCCCTCTGCAGAGCCTTCCTACCCTCAGGCAGATCAACACTCCCGCCCAACTTGGTGTCGTCTGCAAACTTACTGAGGGTGCACTTGATCCCCTCGTCCAGATCATTGATAAAGATATTAAACAAGACCGGCCCAAAACGGAGCCCTGGGGAACACCGCTCGTGACTGGCTGTCAACTGGATTTAACTCGTTCACCACAACTCTCTGGGCTCGGCCGTCCAGCCAGTTTTTTACCCAGTGAAGAGTACACCCGTCTAAGCCATGAGCCGCCAGCTTCTCCAGGAGAATGCTGTGGGAGACACTGTCAAGGGCTTTACTAAAGTCCAAGTAGACCACATCCACAGCCTTCCCCTCATCCACTAGGCGGGTCACCTGGTCATAGAAGGAGATCAGGTTGGTCAAGCAGGACCTGCCCTTCATGAACCTATGCTGGCTGGGCCCAATCCCCTGGTTGTCCTGCACCTGCCTTGTGAGCACCCTCAAGATGAACCACTCCATAATCTTCCCTGGTACCAAGGTCAGGCTGACAGGCCTGTAGTTCCCTGGATCCTCCTTCCGGCCCTTCTTGTAGATGGGCGTCACATTGGCAAGCCTCCAGTCATCCGGGACCTCCCCCGTTAACCAGGACCGATGATAAATGATGGAGAGTGGCTTGGCAAGCTCCTCCGCTAGCTCCCTCAGCACTCTCGGGTGGATCCCATCTGGCCCCATAGACTTGTGTGTGTCCAGGTGGCGTAGCAGGTCGTTAACTGCTTCCTCTTGGATTATGGGGGATGTATTCTGCTCTCCATCCCTCTCTTCCAGCTCAGGGGGCTGAATACCCTGAGGATAACTGGTCTGATTACTAAAGACTGAGGCAAAGAAGGCATTAAGTACCTCAGCCTTTTCCTCATCCTTGGTGGCAATGTTCCCCCTGGCATCCAATAAAGGATGGAGATTCTCCTTGGCTCTCTTTTTGTCGTTAATATATTTGTAAAAACATTTTTTGTTGTCTCTTACAACAGTGGCCAGATTGAGTTCTAGGGCCAGATTGAGTTCTAGTTTGATGATGCACTCCTGCAGCTAAGATGAGTTTGCCAGTATGGACAGAGCCCCCGGATCCCTTAGGTGAATGAATAGGGAGCAGCCCACACAACAGTGTGACTAGGATGCATCTTCCCCATAATATTGAGCTTCAGGAGATTTAAACATAGTGCAAAACAGACTGAAACACTGTAGTGATGGCACACTATAAGGATTAGCATACAATCATCAGATCCATTTCTGGGCTTGTGGGCATCTACTGAAACACAGATATATAGCTACTGCTGTTACAACAATTTTGTTTGCTGTTGTTATTTCCATCTTAAAACAGAAAATCTTGTCCTATTTCATCTTTGAGTTGGTGGCTCTGAGCATCTCATGAGCTTCAGTCCTGGTACACTGAAGACTTTTGCAGAAAAAGCAAATTTTTAAACAACAATCAAGGACACTGATCTTAAGTGCTTTTCTGCTTAATAACCTGCTTAATCTGCTTTTCATGTTGTGCTTCCCCGATAAGTTACTCTATGCCTTCAAAGGCACCCTTCCATCTGTATCTGCTTTTCAGACCTCCCCCTTACTTTACTTTTCAGCCATTGTAGTTAAAGACTTTGGAGCAGGTCCCACAGGATGCTAGGCACTGCAACATGCTCAGCTAGTGAACAGCAAGGCAGGGTACTGAACACTTTGAGTACAACTCTCAGTAAAAGCAATGTGATTTCAGGCTGTTTGGGCATTTTGGCTCTAAGATATGTATTTCATAAAAAGCTGCACAGATTGCAGTTTATTTCCTTTCCATTATTCATATGCACTAGAGACATGCTGCCTGAAGGAGGCTTATTGGACAAAACTGATCCCCCCCGATGTGCACAGCATAGGAACAGTCTCCTGAGTGACAGAGGAATATACAAATAAAGGCTTGGCATTAAGCTCAATTTTCTTTGTTTGTTCATACTAAAATAAAATGTGACGGGCTAAGATGCTTTGGTTTTCAAAAGAAAAGTTTTAGGGCATCCTGGTAGAACTTTTTTTTTTTTTGTATTTTTCTTGTACTTTTTTGTTGTTGTTGTTTTATTCTGTTGTTTCTCAGTGGAGACACAGATCTCCTTGACTTGGGCACCTAGGAAGCCAAAGAGATTTATGGCTGGACAAGATAACCCAAAGTAGTGAAAAATACATATTACTACACCAGTGAATGGCAGTGGCCTGCTCAGGGCTGTGCAGAGTAACCTGAGGCAGGAGCAGCTCTTGGCATTAGGTTTCAGACAAGTCCTTGTAAGTCCTTGCAAGGCATGTGTTGGTTATTGTCAGTCTGATGGGCCACATCGTCATCTGGGGATGTGTCCTGAACATCAGGGAGAACTTCAGGAGAAAATCTTGCAAACCCTGTTGTCAGTGATGACTATCAAGGTGTCTCTCTCATCACCTCTTCTCCTGTCTTTATTCATGGACAAGATGCATGTTCTTTTCAAAGCCCACAGCCCACTTAGTGTTTATGCACCAAGGAGGCACAGAAGAGATGTGAAACACAGCTGGGTGTGGTGGTTCCTAGAACAATCTCTGGCAAACTAGAAAGGAGGCTCTGCAGTACAGTGAACCATACCTGCTGTAATGTATGGCGAAGCATCCATTCTCTCTTGCACAGCACATGGAGTCTGTCTCTAGCTGCAGACAGCGCCGTGTCTTTGGGACATGGGTTTGCTAGGTCATTTGTAGTTCAGACTAACATCTCTAAATCATTTGTTGCTTAAAGATAGAGCACATATAGTTTCTTTATTAAGTTATTAAGAGTTATAAACTATTATTAAGTTTCTAAATAATTTTGAAACTTCCATAAACCTCAAACCAGAGACATCTAATTTCCTGCAGCTCCCATTAATTTCTTTTCAGTGTTCACATTCAGCAGGTATGAAATCCAGGCCACTTTTAATTAGAAGTCAATTCAGGAGCCTAAGTTTAGGTGTTCACTTCAATTTCATATCATACAAAAGACAAATCTCTCCCTTGAAATCCCCTGGTTGATAGATGAAGCCTGTCCCACTAAAGTAATTTTCTTCTACATAGTGCTAGGAAAGGTTCTCCTTTTCTGACTAGAGTTCTATACAAAGGGCAAGCTAAAATGTAAAGCATTCCTTCCTCTACATCAAAGTAAATGTGACAAGAAAAGCTATCATTCATCACAGTTCCGGGTAAAAGAAGATTTTCTTTACTAATTTGAGCATGGGCATCTTCAAACCTCCGGCAGATATTCCAAATTATATATTATATTTTCTGCATATATGAATATATGAATAAGTACATAAACTACTAGAAGTGATTTAGAAAATATTGTTAGCAAGTCAGTAGGAGCTGTTATTCAACAYGATCTTGGCTGAGTTGCATGCACGTAAGGTTTCAGCTTCTTCTCATCTTCTGGGCCTCAAAACTCTCTATGGGTGGTAATCTCTTCACCAATATTTCCAAAAGCATTATCTGCCCAGTACATTAGCACAGCTTTCTCTTACTGTGAAACACTTGTGTAAAGAAATACCAGGTTTCAGTGTTGCCTGTTCAAGATTTTGGTAGCACCAAACAATACGTTCTTATAAATTGCTAATAAAGTGACTAAATTGTGCTCTCTGTTGTGCACATGAAATCAGATGCAACTGGATTAACTCTGGTCTGGCTTTACCATCTGCCACACTGAAAATTCAAATTTCCAAAGCCAGTCCATCTCTCCTTGCTCAGTAAATGGTCAGTATTTTTAAGACCTGACACTTGAGTCACACAACCCTCTAGACCAGGCACTCAACTCAATGGGAAGACATAGAAGGTTCAAAGATGCCAGCAGGCTTTATATCTGACCCAGAGATGACCTTGACCTGTTATTTTAAACTTAGATGCTGAAGCTTTCCATACAGTTGGTGAAATTTGTTCGTCTGTTTATCATCTGAATCAGACATATTTATCCACTCATTCATGCAAATTCCRCAAATATCAAGTCACTGGACTGGAGCAAAAGATTTTAATAGTTACAGTTACATGACATCTTTTGCTGATGCAATGGCTGGGCAAAAGCTACAAAGAGCATAAAACCAACAAGGACTGAATGTAAAACACACCATTTTCGAAAGGCACTGAAGCTTTTTGTTAAGAAAAAGGCTTCAGGAAGTTGGGGTGTGGAAGTAATGCCAAAGCTTCAGTTAGAATAATTTGGAGTACCTGTGGCAAAAGAAAATACATTTCTCATCATCAGATTAATCTACATGAGCAGCACAGCCTGGGGGAGGGAAGCATCGCCCACAGTAGAAGATAATTAAGTTAGGCACCACTCAAGTAAATTAGATATGCATAAGCCCATGGGATCATCCAAGAATGCTGAAAGAGCTGGTCAATGTCAACCTGAAACCTTTCTCTATTATCTTTGAAAGGTCACGATCATCAAGGGGGGGTTCTGATGATGAGGAAAAGGTAAATGTTACATCCATTTTCAAGTAAGGCCAGAAGGAGGATCAGGGGATCTATAGGCTGGTCAGTTTAACCTCAGGCCCTGGAGAGGTGAGTCCAGGCACATGACAGACAAGAAGATAATTTGGACATCAAGCATTGATTTACCAAGGACAAATCATCCCTGACCAACCTGATTGCCTTCTTGGCTCTGGGTGAGGGAGAGCAGTGGATGTTGTGTATGTTGACTTTTAAAAGATCTTTGACAGTTTCCCATAATATGATCAAAGCCAAATTGGGGAAATAAGGCCTGGATAAGTGGCTGATTAATTGGGTGGAAAATTGGTAGAACTGTCAGGCTCAAAGGGTGGTGTTCAGCCATAAGAAGTCCACCCGGCAGCCAGTGCCTAGTGGCATCCCGCAGGGATTGATACCAGGGCTGGTATGGTTTAAAATATTTATCGGTGATATGGATGAGGGGATGTAGAGTGCTCTCAGCAAGTTGGTGGACCAGCTGAGCCCAGGGAAGCCACGTGCCCTGGCAGCAGGGGAGGCCAACTGCATGCTGGACTGCCTTGGCAAGAGTGTGGCCAGCGGGTCCGGGGAAGTGATTATTCCTCTCTCTTCCCCCAGTGAGACCACACCTGGAGCACTGGGTCCAGTTTGGGGGTCCCCAGTATGAGAAAAACACTGCCATACTGGAGCGAGTCCAGTGRAGGGCACCAGGATAGGCGGGGGCTGCAGCACACAGATAAGGAGAGGTAGGGAAGGTCCCAGCCATTGTAAGAGCTGGCGATGATGGGAGCTCACTGCTCTCTTGAGCTACCTACTTGGAGGAGACACAGAAGAGGGAGCCCRATTCTTCCCAGAGATGCACATGACAGGACAAGGAGCAGCAGATTCAAGTTGCAGCAAGCGAAGTTCCCGTTAGATACTAGGAAAAATAAAAATTCTCTATGAGAGTGGTCACGCACTGGAACAGGTGCCCAGAGACACATCTGTGGAGACATCCTTGAAGATACTCAGGCCTTGCGTGGACACGGCCCTGAGCAACCTGATCTAACTTCAAATTTGACCCTGTTTTGGGCAGGAGGTTGGGCCAGGTGATCTCCAGAGCTTCCTCTCAAAGGACAGCATTCTGTGATTTTACATACAGCAGTTCATCAGCTATCCTTCAGGTGTCCAGACATGCAACACTGCACACACCCTGAGACAGTCACACATCTCAGGTGATATGCATTGATCAGTACCTTACAAATCCTTACAGCACTTACTGTGGGCTCATTTATATACATATGCATAAAAATAGACATATATCTATATGTATATATGACATTTTCCACAGCAATTAGTGTTATAAACCAGTCGTCTCACACGTGATTGAGAGATTTCACCAAACAGGCAGCCTTTCTTCTTTTCTCTGTGCTGAAACTCCTTTGGTTACATAAACAAAACCAGAGGGGAAACAGGTAGCTACTGACATGCATATTTTGCCTGATAATAAAATCCAAAAGTATTGCCATGTTCTCACACATAAAACGTGTCAGCACTGTTCTGACACTCTCATAAATATAAATTATTGTTTCTTGACCATGCTAGACAGGGGGAGGAGGTATTCTGATTGCTGCGATTACTAAATGATGAAGGAGAAGAGTTCTTATGTGTTGTCTCCTTGTTCTTTGTTCTCAGTGGGCAAACGGTTATGATTCGTAGTAAGCCACAGCAAAGCTACAACTCCTAGACAATAGATCATTATTGTTAGCTTGTGAATACAAGATGACATTGTCTCTGAAGACAAGAAGCTGCTGAGATCTCTGCCTCCACAGTTTTGCTGTKATCTTTCTGCTAATATCTACACTTAAACTTTTTGTAATTAGGAAAAATATTTGCAGAAATCTGTAACTTTTTTCCTTCTCATTGCAGTGTTTGTATCAACTGCCTAATAAACTGCTACTGAAAGCACAGAATAAAATCCATAGTTTCTTTTTGCCTGAGGACAAATGGCAACTTTGAAACCTGATGTGCTCCCTGCATGGCGACCTGCTTCTCTGTATCACACTCATTTAATCAGTGACCCATAACAGTGCAGGAGACCAGCTGAAAGCAGCCATGCAAAATTAATGCGATATTTCAATTGTGCTGTTGAATATTCACAAGAAGGCCATTATAGCTTGCCTGCTATCTAGATCTCTTTCAGCTGCATAACCATTTCCTTAGCGTAAGGACAGTGGGACAGCAGAACAGACCCCTTAGGCTGTCAATCCCTGTCACCGAGATTTAGCAACAGCTTCTCAGAGACCATCTAGGTTCAGATTAAACTGGACTAGATGACCTCTTAGGATCTTTTCAATTCTTTACTTCTGTGAGGCTGTGCGAAGATCTAAGCTGTTTACAGAACTGGTTTGGTTTAAGTCAGTGGTATAACCCAGGTACCAATTGTCTAAATGCACAGAAAAATAGGGATTTCTGTCTAGTCAACCATCTGTACTTGTTTCTAGTTTTCTCCACCTTCACTGTGCAATYCTTTGTCTCGTCTGCCTGGTATCCCCCTAATGCAGCGCTCTCTGCACAGTTGATATTTTTACCATTGTTCAAAACAGGAGAAAACCATACAAAACTTAATTTGGAAAAGGCTAAAATTCAGCAAATGAATTATTTCACTGTCTTTATGATATACTAAAAGGCATGGTGTTGGGAACTTAGAACCTATAGAAATATAGGTTGAGAAGAACCTCTGGGGAATTTCTTTTCTCTTACGAGCCATCATTTGCATCTACTGTACTTTATATTATCACTCAGAAGCATTTGTTATTGATCTTAAACAAATAAAGTGTTAGGCAGGTTTACTGCTACTAAGAGAAACGTCCCCAGTGGTGGTTAGTACATCTTTCTTATATTCTGAGGATTAAATGAAATGTGAACTCAGGAGGGAATTTTCCCTTGGGTCAGGCTGAGGAATCACTAGGGCGTTTCTGGGTTCCCCTTTTGGCAGTGAAAATTAGTTTCACCGAAAAAATTTTCTTCTATTCCCGGGAGAGTTCCCGGCAGTGCTCCTGGGGGCTGCAGACGGGCAGCCTTGTGTGAGGATGCAATCTCCCTGACCAAGCCAGCTCTCTAGTACCACGACGTGCTCTAATGGGAGGTGATTTCCCGCACTCTGCCTTCCTCGTCTCGACCTGAAGAAGAAATTAAAGTTACGGAGGCCAGGAACAGCCCCACATCCTTCTGCCAGCCCGGGTGGCATTTGGTCTTTCAAGGGGAAGATTTTAAATTAGTGATAATCTGCCATAATTAAATTTTCTTTCAATCTGGCAGCATTTTTAAAATAGCAAACCACATGCCCTTTCAATACTTCAGTGGGCAGCCCCTGACTAATACTTCTGGAAGATATCAGAGCCCAGAGAAGTTCAGCAGCAGAGAGCAAATACTTAGTGTGCAGCAACTTTTCCTTATGCATCTGGTAAATGCGCAGTAGTGTTCAGGGTCCGTCCGGTAATGAGGCATGCCTTAGTCTTTTGATGCCATATACTTCAGGAACAGGAGGGGAGCCGCGACAAAAGCAGGGCTCTAGCAGAGATTTCTTCCTCCCTCCTTCTATTCTGCGGGGAGTAACCCCGAAGGAGGGTTGGGGAGGGAAAGCCAAATTGGAGCTGCCCAGCCAAGCACCAGAGCTCAGGAGGGGGATGCAGAGGCCTGGCACAGGCAGAGTGGGCGAGCGGGCAGGGGAGCAGGCAGCAGGGAGGGCAGCCTGGCAGCTGGCCTGGATTTCAGCAGCTGGTGTACATGGACCGGGCAAAGCTGCCTCCAGAAGAGCCCTGCGGATAGTCGGGGTGGCTCACACCTAATGCATAATGCATGCACCCCACCCCAAATGAGTTGTCACTGTTATACAGCAACAATGATTTTAATTCTTTTGGGCTCTTTATTACTATACTATTTATTTGAAAKCCAAAAAGTGCTTTTTTCTTCATCAAAAACATCTCAGAAAGCTGCAGGACTGAGAACACATACTGCTGAAAATTAATTGTGGGCATTTTCCATGGCCTGTTGGGTGAATCTGCGTGAGTTACTTCTCCTTTTCTTTCTCTCATTCTCTGTGTGTTTAGATTCTGGGCTCTTTCTACCAGGAATTCGTTCAACTGCTGTGATGGTGCCAACCTGGCCCTACAGAGCACATTATTACAAGAAAAGTTCTCCTCTTCCCCCTTACCATCACTGCCAAGATGTATGAGCCCTTTGGCACTGGGAGTCTGGAGAGCTAGTGTCTAGTCCTCAGCCTGCCACTGGTGACAAGGATGATCTTGGCTTGTGCCAAACACATGCAGACCTCTAACAGAGATTTCTACCTGCATGTGTCCAGTGCTGCCCGGTGCAGAGAAAATACTGGTGAAGGCAGGAGTACAGAAGCATTTCTGTGTGTATGGGGGGACATTACTGGGGTCTGAGGACAAGTCACCCCATGTAAGCAATCAGGTGGAGACGTGTGGTGGTGGCAACCTGTTGCTGTGCAGAACAACAGCTCCTGTAAGAGCCTGGACAGAGGCAGCAGCATGACGCAAGAACGGTCCCCTGGCATGCTCCTGTGGAAAGCAGATAAAACCGTAGTGGTAGGACCCATTTGGGGGACACAAGAGGAGAGTGGGGGAAGTGTGCTCCCGGTTTGGGATGCTAGATAGTGTGGTAAAATAGCCAGGGAAGATGTGAATTGCTAGAGGAGACGGAGGGATAAAGTTTCTGGCAGATGCTTCCTCCTCTGCCTGCCATGGAGTTAGTTTATTATTAATACTTAGAGCCTTTCTGTTTAATTAAACAGTAGCTAGGCAAACTGCCCCCTGAGCACGCACGCAGAGCAGCAGCCTTGCACAGAGCCAGAGGGCAGGGCTGCTGCTGAGGATAGTGCCACAGTGAGCAGAGATGCTTTAAGGACTAACTCAGCCTGATCTCTTTGAAAACAGCATCCAGACTGATTGGAATCGATGTCAGCACAGTAGATGCTCTTACCCCTAAGACAATTAAAATTGAGGAATCCGTGGATAATTTTCTAGGGAAATCACCAGCATTCAAGAACATGACCTTATTAAAAGAAGATGCTCTTAAAGCCCTTACGAGTGCACTGAATCAAGAAGACACACTTCTGCAGAGGAATTGTACTTTTAGAAAACAATTCCTGCATCAAAAATGAACAAAATTGGGATCACCAAATAATGACTTGCTGTGGCAAGTTCTGATGCAGCTATGGCAACACAGCTATCACGCTGAACGAGTGAACCCATGAAGACCCAGGAGCTTCCCTGTGGCTTATGCCACCACCTGGGCATAAATGAGTCTTAGAGGGAAGTATGGGCTTTTGGTCAGCAGAGGTCACATTTTTCCTCCCCCCAGCACTCCCACGATCTGCGCCCAGCTCTGCTGAGGGAAGCCCAGAGAGTGAGCCCTGCTCAGCCAGGGCTCCTCATGCTTGCCAGCATCCCTGTGTCCATTTTGGGAGGTAAGACCTGGTAGGATTACACCCAGCCTGTGGTGTGCTGCAGATCAGGCAGTGGTCTGGGGAGACGCTGGCTTCCCTCTGCCTCCTATGCCTGCATTTCCCAAGGGAATCAAGGACTGTTCTCCCAAGGAGAACAGTCAGTGTCTCCTGGCCATGTCTGTCACTTGAAAGTCACAGCCGTTAAATCTCACTTCTGAAACAAAGCACCACATGCAACATGCCTGTAGGGAACAGTCCCAGGACTGTGCTGGCTCCCAAATTGTCCAAAAAGCTTGCCTGGAAGGATGGGCAAGGGACCAGCAACTGTGCAGCACCGGAGGTGACCATGTCCTGGGAACGTCACCAGCATGGCCACATTCCAAATGCCAAGGTCTTGCTCCAGCATGATGCTAGGAGGTACCGGGGCACACATGCCAGTCTGGGTGTCCAGCAGCAATTATTGTGCTGCCCTGAAATCAGGGTAAAGCTGAGGGATGGAAGGGAGCTTCACTGARTTTGCTGAGCCCTAGTGCATCACCAGTGTTTCAAATGATCTTCTCCCCAGCACATCAGCAAGTCCCAGCTAACTCGTGGAAAAGTTTCTTAGTACTATAAAGAGTAACCTGGAAGGGATAAATTTTGTGTGGCTTTAGTGTTCTCAATATTGTATCTCAACCATGATAGGCAGGCAGGCATGAGAGGACAGTATCTGTGATTCAGATTTGTAACTGTGCAAAACGGAGTTTTCCAGGAAAGCTGGAGATCATTGCCAACTGTTGTAAGAGCTCCTGAGAGATGGAAGTGTGATTGCTGGAAGGAGACAAGCCCCCGCCCCCCTCACTGATTCTGGAGCTGTGGCTGCTGTGAGGAGAGGAAGATAGTTACGGCATGGGGTTAGACAGGTGAAACAGCCCGGACAGCCCTTCTGACTCCCAGTGCTTAGGGAACTGTGTGTCTAAACTCCAACTTTCCACCAGTTGGCCTCTGCTATAAGAACTGGTGATGCTTCCAGGCTGAGGACGGAGACAGCATGGGTCCCRGCTACAGCTGCTGAGAGAGAGGATGACCTTGACTTACCCACTGCTGCACCTCCGGCCCCGTCCCACAGCTGCCACCTCGCATCTCCATCTCAGGTTGCTCACCAACCAGTCCTGGTTATTTTTACAGGGAGATGCTTCATATTGGGGATGTCTAAAAGCCTGGGTCCTATTGCTGAAGTACATCTGAAAGGCTGGCTACTAGGATTTGAAGCAGCTGGGTCCAGTGACTAACCCTTGATGAAAGGCAATGCAGGCACGCGAGGTGCCCAAAATAGAAACAGCAAGATCTTCTTAATAAAAATACCTATTTGTATGTAAAAAGCAGTATGAATGTTGACATTTATGATGCATAAGGACATTTGACTACTCAGAAAAGAAGAAGGATCTATATCTAAGAAGAATGTACACACATTATTTAAAATATTAAAAACATAGTGGGAATACAGAAAAGCCCAGAGGCTGTACGTCTGCATGGGGTTAATGGCGACTACGTAGGAAAACATAAAAGCCATGTAAAAATAATAGATAGAAGGATCTGTGCAGAGAATCAAAATACTAAAGCAAAGAGAAAAAAAGTATTTTCTTCTGCTTTATTTAACTTTCAGTCAGCAACTCAAGGATTTGCAGAGATACATCCATAATTCACAACTCATGAGGATTGTTCAGGGAAGTTTTTGTCTGCTCCTTGAGCAGAAAATGTGATGATGCCAGTATGTGCTTACAAATAAGCCGATCAGAAACTCTTCCTGACTTCCAGTCTGTCTCACACGGACACAGCTTTTCCAAACTCTCTAAAGAATATTAGCTCTTTTGAGAGATACTGTTCTGCATTTTGTATTGCACTCAAAGCAATTCTTCTATGAACAGATTAAAGCAGCAGTACAGAATGGCTGCTCAGAAAAAGCCCTTGAACATGTCTTTCCTATTTACTTTTGCTATTGTCAGGTTTGATCATCTTTAATTTTTCCAATATCTGCATGAGTTATTTTTACTATGTTTGCACAAAACATCTTTAGCATTAGCTGCAACTAGTATTTTGATCTGGGCTGCCTGAATGGTCAGTGGAGGAGGAAGAGTAATTCATCCCATCCAGAGTGGGATGAACTACTTTGTGAAAATACCTGTCTCCCTCGCCAGGCCAGAAGAGAGGACCGCCTTTCCCTCAGGGATGGTTAGGTGCGATGGCTCCCGGCCAGCAGAAGCAGCTCCACCAGTGCTTGTGGAGGCAGGATCACCCAGCGCAGCTCTGCTCAGCACCAACCCCTGCCCTCGGGGTGCAGCCTCATCTCCTGGGTGGGACAACTGTCATAGGATCATTTGCAGGTGCCCTGCCACTGTGCCCATGATGAATTTAGGTGCCTACTGAGGTAATAGGTGTTCAAGGAACCAGTGAATCAGACAGCCTGCTAGGCAGAGCTGCCACACTGCACTTCCCAATGCGATAGCCTTAGCTGCTAAACAAAAGAGCGAGCTTATCTTCCTTTAAACCCTAGTTTCTAAATAATCCACTCCCTCACAGCATTAGGTTTCAGACTAGACTTCATTGCATCTGTCAAGGAATATTCTTACTACTCACCATGCCAGGACCATCAAACAAAATACTTCTTAATTTCTAGTTGACGTACAGGATAGTTCATGGCACATGGGGTTATACCACTATTATTTTGATGACATTCTCAGTGTTATTGGCTGTCAGATTATACAGGGTCCAGTTAAAGTTTTTCTAGGTTCATTTCTGACCAGTCACTCACCAGCCACTTTTGAAAGGTCATGGTTTCCCTTTGGCATGCAGTCAGGCACAACTTGCTTTATTACTTCTATCAAAACCACTCTCTCCTAGGAAGGCACCAGAAACAACATATGGGAATTAGACTTTCTAGCAGTTTGCTGTTTATCTCCATGCTCACAAACATATTCCTTCAGCTTGGTGAACAGGGTACCAAGCTTTGAGTTTGTCATCAGCACAGGAATAGCTGCAAAGAACCACTGCAAATATTTATCTTATTTATCCAATTTACATATGCATTTTCTAGGCAATTCCTAATTCTTATTTAATTACTACATATAAGTTTGTCATTCTTATAACCAAGATTACTTGGATCAATCCTTTACAGATATGCCAACTTGCATCACATTCCAAGGAAGCAAGTTAACATCTCTTATACTCTATGCCCCAGCTAGCTAGAACTGCCCATAATTCAGTCACTTAAATCAAACTGAAAACCTTTTAAATAAATAGGTCTTTCAGGACTCTATGTTCTCATATTTGCATTTATTCAAGGTTAAACATTGCTTGATAATACCAGTGATATATATCTATGGGCTAGAAAAAGTTCAGTGTTGCACAGGGACTAAAATGAAAAACTGATAGCAAACCGGTATATGAAAACCGGTATATGCCCTGAGGTCTTTGTTGAGGTAGTACATGCCTGACACGGGTAGACAAGGATATTTGGGAGAAGATTATTCGGATTTCAACCAATATCCAGACAAAGATATGGAGGTGCTACCTTATGTAGGATCTTCCAGGCCCTCTCCATTCCCATGCAGAAGCATGAGAGCAGGACTGACCCTGCTGCAATTCAACAGCTTCCTGAGGTTCATCTGATCTCATTTGCGACAAGTGAGATCCCACCTTGCAAAAGTGGATGTATTGCTCCACAGTAACTCCCATAGCCACTTCGGCTACCATAGGAGGGCAAAGTGCATTGCGCAACTACATCTGGATTTTGGCATTGACCAGGCAGATCGAGCAGAAATTTGGGCTCATTAAAGTGCAAAGAAAATCCAAGGAAAAACTACACAGGTGAATGGAATAACCTTTTGTGTAACCACATTTTCCCCTTCTGTACTTTTTCACAGCAGATTTCCACCTTCTAGAAGTTCCTAGAGACAGTTACATTCATTGGAGGCCAAGAAAGTCCATCCTGCTGCCACGAGAAGCAATGCATCCTTTGTCCACACAAAGGCAAAAGCTTCATATCCCAAAACCCAGGGCAGGTATGGCACTGATACGGGAAGATGTCATGGGAAGTAGGCAAACCCTGCCACCCTTTCACACTTAGCAGAGTCACACTGCAGGCAGGTAGGGATTTTCTCCACGTTGCTGTTGGGGAAAACCTGGTGTTATCGTTGAACGATGCCTTGGTGGGGACCTACTGCTCAGCTGGAGAGAGTGAAGGACACTCTGATGGCAAAAACAAAGAAGCTGGACAGAGTCTTTCTAATGGCATCAGCCCAACTATTTTCTATATTTCCTTACTGTCCTTCCTCTAAGTTCTGGCATGAAATTACAATAAGAGATGTACAATTTATCTCAATTTTTGCCAGACAGATTTCTAAAAAACATTCTGATTGCAGGTCTTTCACTTTCCTGCATTGATTGTTATGCCTAAACTTATTAATTAGCTAGTTTCAGTAATGTAATGAGCATCATATCTGCAACATGAAAACCATAAAACAAATAGTTTATTTTCCCATGTTTACAAAATAGTAGATATTTGTGTCCCTTGAAGCCCATTTTATCATTGAAAATCAACTTATTTTGTTAACTCTTCTGTCAAAGGAATGCTTGCTCTCAAAATGCCTAATTACATCTTTGTGAATGGGTTTGACATCAACATGCAAACAATTGTTAAATGCTATTTGAAAAAGARAAAACAATATGAGCCAGGTTCTCTGTTAATATACCGTTGTTCTTTCACTTCCGTTACTTCACAGCATGTTCTCTCCTGTGGTTTCCAAACTACTGTTAACACATTGCTGTATTTAGAGATTTTATGGCCACTCCAATTGTGCAAGTATGTCCAGTTCTCCCCTATATTGTCCTTTATCCTCTGTTTAGTACATTTTCAGGCATCTTTATGTTTTCTTCTCTGCTGCTGCTTGTGTTTGGGAGGAGCTCCTTCTGAATAACTGCAGAGCCACTTCCTTCTTCTCCATAGAGGTCCTCCTGGATTAGGAATTTTTCGTAATCGTGAAGAACACACAACATGAGGATCTCCTGTGCAGTGATATTAGTGTTTTCCATGGTGATTAGAACTGCCCACTGTTTTTTTTGTAGTAGCTGTAGCTGAATGTTGCCTCATGTCTATGTTTTGGTCCTGGTTTCAAGGAACTGGGACAGATGTTTTTTTCAGCTGTTATGCACAGAAGGTTCTAAATTGCAATTTCTAAATGTTACAGTGATATGAATAATATATATTACAAATACGCTATTAAGACTTAAGCTTGCCACAGTCACTGTACATAATATCCACTAAC
Organism: Oceanodroma leucorhoa; assembly: GCA_030449065.1. Lineage (NCBI taxonomy): Eukaryota > Metazoa > Chordata > Aves > Procellariiformes > Oceanodroma > Oceanodroma leucorhoa. The sequence continues at coordinate 4,185,357 of JASVER010000070.1, forward strand.
ATGAATGAAATTACAAACATGATGTTTCCTTAGCAACAGAGCACTAAGAAACAGCTATTGACTTGGTTAAGGTATTTTTTTCTCGTGTTTTACTATTAATATTACTAAGTGTGAACTACTGCACTCACAAATAGCTATGTTTCTCCACTGCCAGCTTCATTCCAATGCGAGAATTTATTCTTCAAGTTTCCGGTGACCACTTCTTGGTTAAATGTCTTAATTTACATAGTCACTTTTCCAACTCCAAAGACATTTTGACTATTTCAAATATTTTTAAGACTGACAACTTATTCTATGACTATTTTCAACAGGCAGTCAGTAGATAATGTAATTGCCTTATTTTTGTGACATTCAGTACTTCATTTCAGATCTGGATAGTGCATGTATTATATAAACTTTTTTCAAATATATGTACATTAAAAATAATTTATTCTGATGCCTTAAAACACCTTCTAAAGTGTCTACTTCTGAATGTTGCATTTTATCTCTAAACATTCCACATCTACATGACCTCAAATTCTCTTTTGCTTAAAATCTTCAAGGAAAACAAAAAAAAAAAGAAAGAAAGAAAAAAAGAAAATAGCACTGTAAAAAGCACAGAAACAACCATTATGTTTTAATGATGTAACGCTAGTCAAATGCTATAGAGAAGAAAAGTAAAAATGAACACATGTAATACTTATTCTGCCTACAATTCATTTTAGCTGGGCAGATATGAAAAATCAATCTTGTCAGAAACACCCGAGGTCAAAGGTTCCCCAATTTAAAGTCAGACATTACGTGACTGAAAAATGTATTCCAGCTTTTGTCTATGTAGTGTTACCTCTGCTATCCTTAAGCTAAATGAAAACTAGATAAATGAACATCATTTTTAGAGACTAATGCTATCTCAGAGAGGACATAATTTCAGCTCTTAACGAAATAGCTCACCATTTCTCGCTAGCAAAAACCCTTAAGACTTAATCAGAGAAATATATGTCCAATAGCCTAATAATTTTTCAATGTGCATGATGCATATGGACTGGAAAAGTTGCTTTGTTTCTTTAACACTTCCAGTCAAAGGGCAGTTTTTCTTCTAAAACTAAACATTCAGAAAAAGAGAGAGAAAGAAAAAAAGAATGATTTGGCAACTGTTCCACTTTTTCACATTCTCCAATGGCATTCTCTTGGACAGATTTTAATACATGTTCTGATAAAAAGAGTCGAAGATGAATTAGGCCATTTTCAAAAAAAAAAAAAACCAAAACCCAAACTATCAAAGAACTACTGTGAAGCCATAGACAAATCCAAAAATCAAATATCTTAATTGTAGCTTCACATTAAAAGACCAGAGTCTTTTTGGATACATTAATTATATTTGATTTTCCTACTTTTAATGCAAAATTTAACCCTGAGGTTGATAGTTGACCTAGCACATTATTATCCTGTTTGTTAATCAAGCATAAACAATGTGAGGTTTCATGGGTCGCTTTTGCCTAGTCTAACAGTGAAATACATTTTTTGCCTAAGATAGCAGCTACTAAAATATAGGTAGTTCCACATTTTTGGGAAGAGGTTGCTCAGACAGATTTCCCACCACAATTAAACTCTTCCCTAGTAACAAAATTGTCTTTCTTCTAGAGTTACAGTTATTCAGGGGGTCAAAATCCTTTCCAATCAGAGTCGTGTGTAGATCACACAATAAAACATTTACTACTCATATACCACATTTCCTTGGATTCCTTCTCTGGCAGCCTGCAAAGGTTCCCCAAGATCCACCATTCTGGGCAAATGCTGTTTTTTGGGCTTGCTTTTTGTTCTGTTTTTTGGTAGGTGAATCCCTTTCTAGCTGACCATGAGCCGGCAACGGTCCCTTGCAGCAAAGAAACCTAATGTCATCCTCACGTGTATTAGGCAGAGCATTGCCAGCAGGTCGAGGGACGTGATCCTTCCACTCTACTTGGCACTGGTGAGACACTTCTGGGGTGCTGGATCCAGTTCTGGGCTCCCCAGTACAACAGAGACATGGGCATGCTGGAGTGAGTCCAGCGAAGGGCCATGGAGATGATCAAGGGACTGGTGCATCTGTCAGATGAGGAGAGGCTGAGAGAGCTGGGGCTGCTCAGCCTGCAGAAAAAAAGGTTCAGGGGGATCTTATCAATGTGTATAAATATCTGATAAAAGGGTGTAAGGAAGATGGAGCCAGGCTCTTCTTCTTGGTGGTGCCCAGTGACAATAAGAACATCTTCAATTAATAATAACTATTGAATTATAATTTTCAGTTCATGATGACCAAAATTTCATTTGAAATTAGACAGAAAATGTCTCATCAAAATATCTGGCACTTTTTGCTCTGTCTTTTGCTTTCCTTAGCTAATGGATTTATGCTGAAAATGACCTCAAGTTTAGAGGCTTCCCATTCAATGGGAACTTCACTGTAGCAACAAGTACTATACTGAGTTATATTAGTAGAAACTTATTTGCAAATAAGAGAAAATGAGGACAAAAACAAAAATAATGATCATATAGTTACAACACAATTTGTTGCATCTAAACCATGATAAGCTTTGTCCGACAGATACATCCAGCTATCTTCAGCTCTCATTCACTGTATACCAGTAATTTGGTACTGCCTCTCAAGTAGTCAGCCTGACATAATACTGCATGTCAGTCCTTCACTTTGTGCCTCTTTGAATGCTTATCCTAAACCCTAAATTAACTCAATTGGAATAAAAAATATCCTGGAGTAAACAACACAAACAGTGGCCAACTGATTGTCCAATATCATTACAGAATTTAACATGCACAGTACTATCAAGGCATAACTAGCTTATTGAAACTCCTTATTTCTACGTATAGAAAACATCAAAACTAACCTCACAGCTGCAGACCTGCTGTGCTGATATGAGAGTCAGAGAAATTAAAACTGATCAGTTTGCTGAAGGTTTCCATTAAAATAATGAAAAAGTGATTCCAACCCTATCAACCTCTGTGGGAGAAAGCGTCCTATGGAACCTGAAGGATTTATGATGATCTGCAGACATACCTCAGCCATTTGCCTTTTGGTTCTTTGTGGCAATTATATGGACATACTAGGACTCATGCTTTTGAGATGTCTTCACAGAGGTAGAAAATATGATGATTTTAAACAGTATGGACTACCTAACTATTCCAATGATATTTGGTCAGACAGGCGAAATAATTCAGGAAGGTAACCTTGGGTTAGAGCTTGATGACAGCCCCTCAGAGTTTGGAGGACCCACAGTCTGGGGGGGGCAGGGGAGAAAGTACCTCCAGACCCAGAAGCACTGGGGTCTCCGACACCAGGGACTTGAAATTATGTGAAATCAGGCCACCTCAGACAGAGGCATTTATCATGCCTGATTTTTGGCCCTAAAATATGAGGCTAGTCTCACCAAATCCCGTATACAATTAATGCAGACCAAAATGCACCCCACAGAGTTGCACAGGACCCCACCGCAGGGCTCTGCCCTTGACCCCTCATGGAGAGGCTTCTCTGTCCCCCAGGAAGGGCTGCTGCCTATCGCTGGCTACCCATCTGGGCTGCATTTCCCTTCAAAGTGCCCTTCCCAAATCCTCCTACTCCTCCTGAGACCCTACCATTCTTAGCTTTCTCTGCAGAGCCGAAGAGGCTGACCCAACTGTGCTGGTGAGACCGCTCAGGCTAAAATCAAAGTAGCCACTTCCACGACCTGAAATTATGAAAATGCATTCGTCACCTTATTTTTCTGTTATTTGACTTCTGATTATGTATGTGTGGCTGAGCAGCTGAGCAACTCACTTTCTATTCAAGACACATGGTTTTTCTTTTCTTTTCATCACGGTTTATCATCACAGATGAAGTTGCCAGCTTGGGCTTACTTGACAGAGCCTGTAACGGCTTGTGAAGGTATCAAGCACCCGTGAGTAAAATCTGTGGATATGTAGCAAAACTTTGCAGTTGCAGCCTGGAAGGAAAAACATACTYTCTCTGCTTAGGAAGGATGGATACATGAAAACCACAGCGGTTCCTGTGGGTGTAATGAAACACCCTGGGGGATCATCCGTATGACTTGACACCTAGAGGAAATGCTGGATAATTGCCACCCACAATTTTGAAAYGATGGATGACTAACAAACTCAACTGCCAGTCAAGAAGACAGTTTAGTGGGAAGGATGATTCATATGAGAACAATATCACTTTTTCTTCTTATTTTTTTTTTTTTTTGCCTACCAATGAAGGTGGTAAAAAACAGGCAAAATAGTGACTAGAAGCTGAAACAACCACGAGTTATTAAAGATCATTCCAGTCTTTCTTGGTGGCTGCTGGTTGTTTACACTCTTACTGGAAAGCACAAAAGCTTTGTGAGTCCTCAGGTGAGAGTAACAAAAGCACGGTGCAAATACAGTGAGTGCTGTGACTCCCTGGTGTCTGATAGTTTGCTTGGTTTGGTATGGACCCGTGGTGGTCCTACCCATGGTAGGACAGCCACGTGCTTCCTACTACGTACCTTTACCTCACATGGAGGATTCTGCCCAGGTCACAAGTCCTTATCATGTCTATCCAGGATGAAGCGCTGTTGTTTTGAAGAAGCCACTTTTGTGGTAAGTATACAAAAGCTACACCAACCACTGTAGATAAAACTGGAGTAAACTACTACTTCTGGTTTTGAATAGCCTTCAAACTGCGTGCCAGAGCCCTCAGCAAAGGACCATGAGTATGGCTTGTCCATGCAGGCAGCGCCCTGCCTAATCCTTTCCAGGATTAGTGTCGATTCACATCATCAACCCACAGGAACTTCACCMGGCTCTTGTAAAAACTTTGAAGTTTCATGTCTGTGGCATGAACTGTTTCATTCAATGTCAGCTTTGCCAACATTTCTAAATATTGAGGTCAAAAGCTGGAAAACTATATCCACGCTGAGATGCTGCAGTAAATTATAGTCTCTGCTGCTGAGGGGAGTTTTGCTCAAAAAATCAAGCCATTCTTAGGAGGTAAGAAAAATTCCCCCAACTTCAGCAATCTGTAAGTGAGGTGTCTAATCTAAGCTAATTGTCCAGGTAGGAGGAGTTGGCTCTCAAGGTGCCCATTTCTGTCTTGACTATAAAGAGTTTGCGTGACAAATTACATTAAACACCTAACCTGTAGCAGAGAGAAATCCCACTACCTCTATCTGTTTTGTAGGCATCAGGATGCTTGGGGGATACATTTTAAAGTGTTGACTGCTGCATTCAGTTGCTGCTAGGCAATAATGGACAATAATATGTTTTAACCCATTCGCAGTCATGTATCACATTGAAGCAACAATATTCTCTCTGGTTTGTGGTCACAGCCACAAGATTAGCTGCATCTTTGATCCCTGCTGCAATCTCATTTGGATTATCATTTTCAAGTGAGGAGTCCCCACCTGCCCTTCTAGCAATGTGGGATCAAAACCTGCTCCTGTGCTAGCACACACAGACAAGTCTGATGCTCGTAAGAGACTTCTCTTTAGGAACCACAGTCAATAAAAAATGCTGCAAGACATAATATAAGCAGTATATTCAGAAGGCTGTAAGAGTCATCAAAGAATGTTAAAATGGGAAAGAGCCTCCACAATTCTTTGTTTTACCTAACTCATATTATGACCTTAAGATTTATGTAGGTCCTACTTTTTCCAAGTATTGTCAGTCATGGGACACAGGGTTCTGCCTGTTTTCTTGCAGATTCTCTGTCCACAATCTGCTGGTCTCTAGGATAAAGGTTTTCTTGGTATCTGACAGAGGTTGGACCCATTAACTTAGGTTAATGGTTGGACTTGATCTTAAGGGTCTTTTCCAACCTAAATGATTCTATGATTCTGCGATTCTATCCTCATGCTTTAGCCCATACAGCAGAAGAAAGATTATACCCATGTTAAAGACAATATTTCAGAGGCCTTGACACCTGTGAGCTCAGCTAAGCATCAGATTCCTGAGTATTCTTAAAACTACGTAAAACTGACTTAATTTTTAAATGCCCTTTAGTACACAACAGATTAAGAGGAAAAAAAACATCATATGATATAACTATTACTGATACCTACTACAGTTTTTATTATGTTTTTTCCTAGTCTCTGATCCCAAATTTCTGTATTTACTACCCTTCCTCCAAGTGAAATATGCAATCATCTCATAATTCAATGAGAGGATGTGATTAGAATGGGAGTCTGAAAACTTCATTTCTACTGAGTTTCAATTATCTCTGGTACACAACCAGATGCACACAACCTGTTATTGAATATAAATTATTTGCATCACACTCAGAAACAAGAAATCAACTCTTCATATAGGAAAGTGGGTGTCCTAAATAGATGTTTTAATTTTCATTTTGATGAAAAACAGTGAAGAACTACAAGAAGTGAAACAGTCAACATTATAAGATATAAAGAACCTTATTCAGAAGTTTCTATATTTTTAGTAAAGCAGAGAAGAGTTTTCATTAAAGTCAATTTGCATAAATTGCTTGCTGAGCAGATTGTTCCTCACTACTGACTATGGAAATAAAGATTCTCCACAATGAACGTATTCTGTTGCCAGCTCAGCAAAACCGGTAAGTATATGGTTAAATCCATGTTCTCAGATTATATCCATGTAAAGAATGGATTAAGAAAATGTTTTCAACATTTAAGCATGCAGTAAATGCTACATTGATTCAAAGCTTGAAATTAAGATTTAACATCTCTATTTTGAAGCTAGCTATAGTTAAAACTTTATTAATAATTTTTACTCCCAGTGCATTTAAGCTTATTTCTGTGAGCCTTAAACCATAACATTTCATTCTTGTATGCCTTTTATTTTAATCAAGTTGTTTCTCAATACAGACTTGCAAGAACCATTCAAACATATGTATAAATTTGTAGTTAGCCCCTGTCTATTTCAAGCACGACATATGCATATCCCACCTACCTGTTTGGCAGTGCAATATGTTTGGTAAATTCAGGATGATGTGATATGGCAATTGCATAACAAGGAGTCAAGCTAACACGACTGTCAGGGTTAGGAGAGACGAGGGAGGAATGACAGAATTACAAATAACTGTCCTCAGCGTGAGGTTTGTGGTTGTTTCAGTCTATTTTAAATCTTTCAAGCTTGAAATGCAGTGAAGAAAAAAAGCGAGACAGCTAAGATAGGAAAGCCTCTTTTAACCTTACTGTATCCAAGCTTGAAAGGTCCCCGGCATTCAGAGAGTCTAGTGCTCTTGAAGGAAATTGCAGGTCAAGGAAAATTTGAGTGTTTATCTTGTCTAAGTTTAATTCCATTAGTGAAAGTCATATACATTTTTTAATGTGGCACAGAAAATATTTTGGGATCTAACTGAGGATATTTTCTGGTGCCAATTTTTTTTTCAGTGCTTGAAGTAAAATTATCAGCTGAACAGACCACTTACCAGGTCATTTCCATGGTAATGTTRTCATTCTTAATACAAAGTGGAAGGAACTGCATTGTTTCCATCATCTACAGACTGATGAGAGTAATTTACTGACAGGAAAAAAGGAGATTAGTGATTTGGTTCAAAAGCAGGGCACTTTCACTAGGAAGGGGCCAACAACAAGCCTGCATTTGCCTATTAAAATGAGACAGTCCCTCAAACCATCCTTACTATCCTCAGTTGTCACAAAACCAATGGATCTTCTACTTTACCCCAGGTGCACTTGGTGCCTAACGCCGACACCATTAACCCTGCTGCTGCCTGCGACATCCACTAGACAGCGGCAGCATGGGAAAAAGCAGTGTTGTGGCCTAATCTTTATAAATTGCCTAACTCGGCACCTTTCAGTTGCCTGCTGTAGAAGGGGCATGCATATGGATTGTGGAAGGTCAGGCGTTCTCGCACTCTTTAGCAAACTGTTGGATAAGATCTGGCATTTCAGAGTAACAGGATCCCTCGGGCACACTGAAATCCTTTCCAGATGCTCCAGAGATAACAGGTTCCGGGCCGTTTTCTCAAGTGAGCACAGATCTCTTCCCTTCCCCTTGCCCCTGGGTCCTGGTGATGCTGAAACCAATAGAAATGTGCATATAAACCAAGGCTATACGGTTGCACGGTGCGGCCTGCAGGAAGTAGTTTGGCTTCTCTTGAAGTTGAATAAAAGTGAACAGGAAGGATGCAGGCTCTACCCTTGGTAGCCATAACTCTCCTTTTCCTCCTTTGGGAAGTATCCAGTGATATTAGCTGATACTAACCTGCTGGGCTGAATGTCTCCCAGAGCTACAGTCCAGAAATATATATTTGTTGTAGCAGAAACAGAACAAAACAATTACAAGAAACTAGTTTTAAAACAGGAATCAGGGAAAGCACAGGGAGCACAAAAGAAAACTTGTTTTTTTCAGCCTGCAGTGCCACTCTAAAGTGGGTTGAAACCACGGGGAGCCTACCTCTGCCCCATCTGGGAAAAGGCCATGGACCCCAGAGTGATGAGTGGCTTTGAGGAGAGCAGCTGTTTGATACTGCCCTGATGGTGGTGCTCCTGATGGGCTGGTGAAGCCCTCTTCTCACTTGGGACCCAGCTAGCCCTAAAGGGTGGTCAAAGGTAAGCTCCTTTCCTATCCCAGGGTATGGAGGGCACCAGCATGGGCAGCTTGAACTGAAAACAGCTCCCCTTGCACGTGGGAGATCGAATCATGGAAGCGCTTTATTTTCAATATGAAAACCAGGTGGAGCTCTGGGAGAGGACAATCATACACCATGTACTGCTTGTATTTGTGGTCTGAAGAGAATAAAGCTGTTTCCTTGTTGTACTGTTCAGAACAGCTTCTTAGAGAGTATTTTAGTGCACTGGGAGCCAGCTGGCTGATGCATTGTAATGGCACCAGTTATATTATGATGTGCAAGTATGCATCTGAATGCACACTGTATGGAGCAGAAACATGGTTGTCTAGCAAAAGACACCAGTAGACAGAAATATTTTGCAGATATAATTTGGTAGGGTTTAAGGATCTATCCATTAACTTCAGAATCTGACTGTACAGTGCCCCGGGCGATTTTATATCTTTCCTAAATTGCTTTCAGGCACTTTCCCTGATAGTTATTGTATTTCCCAGACTAAATTATATTACACTGATCACTGATTACTTGGGGGCTTTTCCCCCCTCAGGGAAAATCATTGTTTGAACAGTTTCAACATGTAAAAATGAAAGTGAAGTGAATTTTTTATTAGAACATAGCTGTATGATTTACAAACAATGACTATGGATCATGTTAAAATAAATTAATAGGTGACTTCCAGAATTCTTATCAAGTCAAGGATGATGCAGATCAGTGTGACTTTTTAATTTCATTCAGGGCTTATAGCTTTGCCAAAATGTGGGTAAAAAGTTTGTGAACTTCTGATTTGTACAAGTTTCTGTCAAAATTCTCAGTTCTGATTTTGTTTGACGAGTCTTCTTTTGACATGTAAAAGATGATAGGAAAGTATGGGGATCACACACTTTCATTTAGTATTTTAATTGCTGAGTCTAAATTTGGCAGTGTCTCCACCTTAATGGAACTTAATGGCAGTGTAATTGCTTGGTGGTGTCACGGAGAATCGATTCTTGATTATGTTCAGGAATAGCACTTTCATGTCTCAACTGAATTCAAACACAGAGACATTCCTGCCAGAGGAGAAATATGCCATAAAACACCTCTTCATCATCCTTGATGATAAACAGTGGCAGTAATGTCTTGATAGTAACTTTTGCCTTTTTTGCAACAAACGTTTTCTTTATATTTTAGCACATTTCATTAAACTGCTCTCTGGGGCCTGAGAAGCAATTTTACATTTCTATTACAGTAATTAGCCTGCATATAGTATTAAAAATTATATGTGCTTGAGAAATTTTTATCTTTATTATAGTATATGTAAATCATGCTTTACTCTCATTTTTTTTTTTTAACCGGAGTGATTGCTTATGAATCCAACTGCTCCAGATTAGAGTTGTTCTTTCCAGAGGAACAGTCCCACAGCAAATGCACTGAGATTTGCTCCACAGTTGAGGACGGCAGTGAGTGTTAAAGTTCACAGCTACCAACAGGAGACCTCTAATTAAAAAAGCTCTAAAGTGTTGCTTACAGATACAGTCATATATTTGGTGGTTTGCCTGGAGGCATTGTGCTGAATTGGAACATCCTCAAGTGCAGTCAGAAAAGGATTCAAGCATCTGAAAGCAGCCTGAAATCTTAACCGTGCAGCATTAGCAATGCCCTTGCTGTTGCACTGACATTTGTAAATCAGCCTCACTGGTTGCTGGGACATGCAGGTTCACATGGGGTCCCTAAGACAGTTCACATGGGAGAGTCTTCCAGGCTGCCTCCTTCCCAGATACCAGATCCTTTCCTAAGGAAGCACGGTGTATGGTGTTGCTGTACTCCTCTGAACTGATTCGGCTGGGTCAGGGATAAGCTGCCTTCGTGACCTGGGAGTTGATGTTGCACTGTTGTTGTCCCTGGCCTCTGGGAAAGCTGGCCACATGGCAGGTCAGCCAAGCGAGGCTAAAAGCAGCATGTCTTTTGGTGAAGAATGAAGATGCAGGTGGAGGGGGCAAGGCTGGAAGTAAAGATATCAGTCTGATATGCAAACACTTGGCTAGGAATGAAAGGATACCAGAGCACACTGAAGCTGGCCATTGCAGTTCGGAAGAAGAAAGGTTACTGGTGTCTGTAAGGAGATCCTGTGACCACTGAAGTCAGTGGAAACACTTCAGGAGGCTGCAACATAGAGCCCGTACAACTGTAAATGCATTAACAAAATGCAGGTCTCACATGTTCGTCAAAAAGTGGTAGGTGGAAAGGAGGGTTGCCCATGACCCTTGGGTTGCTGTTAACAGAACACTTTCTCAGCAAAATCTGGTGTCCAGGGACAGCTGGCCAGAACCTGGACACCTTCTGGTCCTGGGGTCTGGGAGAGCCACAGACTTGGGCTCTCCACTTCTCTACAGTTACTGCTTATATCTTTTCTTTAAAAGAAGTCAGAGAAAGAAAATTAGAGGTCAAGAGAGTCAAAAAAATGGRTAGAAATCTGGTTTCCTTTCCTCTTTACATGTCAGAAACCAGGCATCTGTAGGCCAGGTCAGTTCCTCATGAGTGAAGTGGTTCTTGGACCGTTCTAGTGCTCTTGCAAGTACTTTTAAAAGGCAAAGCAAACCGGCGTTGCAAGTGTCACAATACTATGTGCAGTTCTGACATGCTTTTTTTTGGTGACATGTCTCCAGGAAAGGGACATAAAAGATGGAAAACACAAAATCATATGTGAAATGCTTCATGTCCCCCTCTCCTGTGGTGATCTAGAGATGTGTTGTTCATCTTGATAAGCCTAGTAACTGAGTTCAGGTGCCTCACGTGTTGAACGAAAGAGCTAGAGCTGATCAAATACTCAGAGCTGAAATTGTTACTTCTCATGAAGCCAGCTGACAAAGACCCATTCTGGTGGGATGATCTGTGAGTCTTTTAGCACTCCTGTTGGAAGCCTGCTGTTTGACTTCTTGCTGAAATATCTTTATTGTCTTATCTTTTAAAAATGCAGCTTTTTGTTCTCTCATGGGATGTTATCTGTCAATCATCCAAACTCCATGCTGCTTTGGTAATTAGCTAGTTTTTGATCAGAGGCCAAGAAATAAAAAGGTGAATCCTGCTGTAAACTGAAAAGAGGAAGCTGAAGTGGAATTACAGATGACCGTTGGAGACCCAACTCTCAGCTGCCCCAGCTTCAGTGCTAATGGACATTTTCAGCCTACACTGACCAAGAAGCTGGTGTCTAGGCTGAGACAGAAAGGATGGGTGGAAATACATGGGAGCTAATTTTTTCCCTGGGTAAGGGAGCGCTATAGACAATCATTCAGACGCTCTCTGAAAAGATTTAGAAGATGTACGTGATATTGTAGAATTCATCCTTTGGCTCTCTAACATGAAAATGGTCTTCTGCCTCTGACTACCCTGTCACCGACATCTTTCCTCCTGTGCCTCAGGATGTTTAATCCTGCTGCAGCCCAGGCATCAGAATTGCAGCATGATGTCTAGCATCTGCCCTGTCAGGCTTGACTTTGGTCAAAACAAGGGAGAATCTTCATACAAATGAGGTAAATGCGATTATTCCCATTGAGTTGCAGTCACACACTTTGATCTAAGCTTTCAATTGCATATTTAGCTGTATCATTGAGAAATTGATGTCTCTAGATCCACGGGAGTGTGGGGGTTAGTTTCTTGTTCCAGTAGAGTTTATTGACTTTCAAGGGCTAAATTTAGTCTTGGGCTAAATGGACATAATTGAAGTTACTTCAAAGAATGAAGGAAGAACATTTCATTTAAAATCAGGTTTTTACCTGGCTGAAGAGAATTAGGATAAATCACTCCTTGTTCTTATACCATGTAGTATTCAGAGCGTTTTCATTTATCACTATTTCAGACTGTCAAATATTCCAGATAAGCAGCAAAAAAAAGTGAGCTGATGATAAATTATATTCTCTAATTCACTCATCTATTATGTGTGCATCTACAGAAACATTTGAATATGCTTATTCTGCTCATTAGTTACAAGTATTAATATAAAACATCATGATAAACTGTACATTTATTCTGATCCTACCATCCACATTTGGATGGAGAAGGAAATCCTTCTCTGCAAAGTCCCCCAGGGACTGATCAATTGGATTAACTCCAGTCCACCCACCTGGAATCAAATCTGGGAGATGCAATTACTTTGCAGATGGTGATTTTCAGAATGACAGTCATAGCCTTTTTCATTACTTTTATGATACGTAATGAGAACACCAAGACTGAGAGATTGTGGGTCCTGTAGGATCCTCCTGCCTAGGTTTCTCTTTCTTAGGATAGTGTGGAAAGTCCTTCACACTATCTCATAACACATTTCTAGTGCATGTTTTTTTTGAAGTGGAGGATTCTTGGAACACAGTGCATTTATTGTGGAAACTAGCTTTCCCTCTTCTTACAGTAGARCTGTCTCTTGTAAGAGCGAGTTAAACCCCCTGAAGCAGATCCTTTTATTCACAGACCACAGCTGCTTCTCTCAGTAGTCCCAATGGGGAACTGCTCCTGCAACAGCTAATTGTGAAGAAAAGGAAAGCGTACACTGGCTGTCCTGCTACTCTACTCTACTCCACTCTACTCTACTCTACTCTGCTCTACTCTAAAGCTTCTCTGCTCTGTGCTACTCTACTCTTTACCCCTTTGATGCAGGTCATCTATCTTCTATAATCTGAACACATTCTCAGCTTTGGACACATACCAGATCTACATTTCTCTTTGGAGTTTTTTTGGTTTTGTTTTGTGTTTTTTTTTTTGTTTTTTTTTTTTCATAGTTTAGCCTGTGTCTATGAATCTAAGAATGAGAACAGTAATGAAGCATTTTCTCGTTATACGTATATAAGCTTTATTTCTTACCATTGGAAAGAAAGTGAACATTTGCAAACATGCCTGCAGGTGATCTGTCAGACTGACTGGTTCATAATCAACAGGCAAGGGTTAGTACAATCCTTTCTACAGGCCTTGTAAATCTTTGGGAGAGTACATTGTCAAGACAAGATGATTGCCTCCTTTCCTGCTTTTTTATGATCTCAGAGGAATATGGGATGCTTGAGAAAGAAATAGGATGTTGTATATAGTGCAAAGTTTCTCCTCTTTCTACAGAAATGGTAATAATTGCATAACTAGACCATTGCCTGCAATGATTTCGAGTTACAAAGAGCTGTCTATGCGCGGAATACCCCTGTGTGGCTGCACTGTTGTCATTTACCAGAGATACATTATAAAGATTCAGCAAATGCTTTTTTGCTCTCCTACATCTGTATTGCTACAAGCAGTGGAAATTTCCTTGGAATGAGYAAACTCAGAAAAGTAACGTGATTCCTCTCTGTGGGCTTGGTCAATTCTGATAATTTAACAAGTCGAAGCACTGTTTTGCAATTACTGTTGAGTAGAGATTCTAAGTCTTGACCTACTTTTTAATCACTAAAAAAAATTCAGAAGTGCACACATATTTTACACCAACTTGTGCATGATTGATATTTATGTAGGCCTTGTCTACGTAGCTGGAAAGTGTCAAGGATAGCAAATAGCTTCACTAGTGAATATTTGTTAAATGAAGGAGACCAACAGGGCTTGCTCAGCTGAAGGTGGTTGTACTTACAACTTGCACCATTTGGAGATAGCTTCTCTCTAAAAAGACTTTCAATTAATATATTCTTTGTAACAAATGTTGCTAAATGTTAGTTTTTATGAAAGTTCCTTGATGTTACTCTTGAGAACATACCAAAAAGAGCAAATCTAGTATAAAGAAAATTGCATGTCAGTACTTTCTCAAATGTATGATGATTACAAACTGCAGCTGGACAATCATGGACAACCCATCAAATATACATTTATGAACCCATCTCCTTGGATTTTACTGCAATTGAAGAAAATATATATTTCAGTCATTGCCTAACTTTAACTATATATGTAAGCCCCTCCAACCCCAAATCAGCAACTCTTTCGCCCTGGCTGGACAAAATGCCTACAGGTACACTGTTGGATTTTCTCTGTATAGATTATTCAGTCTGACTCCTGGTATAACAAGTTGCATAGCAAGTCCAAAAGTAGAGCTGGATGGAAATCTGATCATTCATTTCATAATGACCCCATGATTTGGAATTTTTCCATTCCGAAAAACAACTGAGAAAAGAAATGTTCCCCAGTGAAATGAAGTGTTGAACGAACAGTAGCAGAGGCTAAACTAAATCCTTCCCTTGAAAGGATGAAAATTATTCATTCCAACTTTGATTTATATCCTGCACTGTAAAATAATAGAATCTGAAGGTATAAAATGGCCTGTTGTTTTAAACAAAACATTTAACTTTTTCAGAATGTTCAATTTCTTTATGTTCCTGAAAGGAATTTTTGCAAAAATCAACCTATTCATGCAAAAAAATTATTTGCTTTCAGCAGGAGGTATTTTTCCAGTAGAAAACCTAAATTTTTAGTTGGTTGGTTAAAAGTTGTGTTCCAAAGAATATCATCTAGGAGAAAAAATCTTTATGTAAAAATTTCATTCATRGAAAATTTACCACATCATTTAGCAAGCTGGTGCATTACGTTTCTACCCTTTGCTGTGATAAGTAATCTACCTTGTTTCTATTATGGTTTTACATAAGTTTGATTTCTCAAGGCTTTTGTTTTAAGCCAAGTTTTCCGGCAGAAAGCTCGTCAGAAACAGACAGCAGACCTGCCATAATATTTGTATAATTGTCTTATTGATGCTGTTATTACTGTTGATATTTCCCATATTATTATTTTTATTATTAATAATGTTAATAATAACAATGGCCATAACAGCAGCAATAAACTGTATCTGGACATTTGGCCAATTCAATCTACTCCATATAAAGTGATTTTTAAGTAATAATGAGATGAACAAAAGAAGCATTTAGAAGACCTCCTGGTTTTTTCAAATCTTATCCAGACCTCTTGAGTCATCACAATGGGTCCAGGAATATTATCAGAATACTCCCCAGTGCAATTTGCAATCAACCCTGAATGTGGCATCACCAGTAAATTAGGATCTTTCTTATGATAGCATAGCACTTCTGTTTCTGAGAAAGCAGAGGGAGACAGAAAAGCATTTTGTAATTAATGTTTTGAATATCTATAATGTCCATATTTTAATAAAAGACTTGGGAAAAAAAGGTTCTTATTTTATCAATATTCCATTTCTTTAATGACAGCTGATTTGTAACAATTGATTACTTTGGTTAATTTTACTAAAAACACTTAAAAATGTAAACTTTTCATAGAAAATTAAGAAAAAAAATAATGTTTAGGAAAACCCATTGGGTTCATTGGTTTCAAATTTGATTTTAAAAATATTTTTCTTCCCTTCATTTTTCTCAATTTTTCCAAAGAGAAAGGTGGAAAGTCCAAATGCAGAAGAAATAGCCCTCTTTTTCAATTTTCAATTTTCTGCTTCTTAAAGAAAAAAATAGAAATCTTTTCAAAAATAAACTATGCATATCCAGAGACAAACAAGTAAATACACCCACATACCTTACAAAGTGGTATCAAAATATTCAGTAAGGTAGGCCAGCATTGAAACACAGACTCCTACAAGGAAAAATATTCACAAAGATCTTGTTATATTTGTTTAGCAGAATGAGAAATACACCCCATGCTTTAGTTTAATTGGTCTCAGAACATGCATTTTCAGTTGAGAAACAACAAAATAATGTATATTTGATTTAAGAATTAATAAACCTGCGTGAGATGAGGAAAAAATTAAAGCCTTTCATCAGTAGCAATGGAAGTTAATGAATCAAGCCTAGCTTTGATGCATGTAAGGGCTCTGTTATCATTAGGAGAAATACTCTGTTATCATTAGGATAAATATTCAGAAACACACACCTTTACTACATTTGGCTTTTCATTCCATAAAGCCATCTCATTTTTTCAGGCACCCTGCACAGGCTTAGGAAAAGCTGTGCGACTGCATCTGTTTTTCGAGAGCTTAATGATAAAAAAAAAAAGGAAAAGTTCTGCTTTTAGCATTCAACACAGAAAGAGACTGTGGATAGGCAAAACCCCAATCGCCATTTGATGAAGCAATGGTATTCCTTGTGCTGGGTTCCTAGTCAGACAATGAAATGCAGTGGAGATTATCTGGTCCCCTTGCTGAGTCACTACCCAGCCTTGTCTGGAGCTAAGACACTCGCCTGTGAGTTCTGTCTTAAATCACCAAGCAGGAATGAGCCGAGTTGATTTGTCAGGCTGTGCTGCAGGACAGGGTTTGGGAATCATCAAGGGTCTGCAATGCATTATGTCAGGACAGTAGGCATAGGCTTCTCTTGCCCAAGTGCTAAGAGGTCTGAAATATCCACAAAGATAGCCTTTTGTATGCAAGACTGAAGTATCACCTCTTTTCAGGGACTAATGATCTAATGAAAGTTTTTGCAGTAACTTAGTCGTTCATCTGCTGACGGGCTGGTGGGAAACTTGCCACGCATTTATTACTGTGGCTTCATGTGAGTGTGTAATGGTAAAAAAAGGGCAAGGCCTGTGGAGGTCAGCCACCACACCACCTCTGCTGCTCTCCAGGACATGTGCAAGCCCCTGCTGTTATCCAGCTATGCTGGCACCACTCCCAGAAGAGGTGGTTGGGGAAACTCCTAGCAGAAAGTGGGTCAACGATGGAGGGATTTTCTGACAACTGAGAAGTAGGGGCTGAGAGGAAGGCTGATAACCTCTTGAGCAGTTTTCTGATATCTCTCAATATTTATTTACTAGATTTTAACTGTTACCTCACAACATTCAGCTGGAACTAATGTGCATAAATCTTGGAAAGTCAATCTCTTAAAACAACACATTAAATAGAAAAAAAGCTTTTCTTAGAACATCTTTGATAAAGTTCTAATTCCTTAACGTATTAGAATTATGTAGAAAGTTTAACTTTCAGTAAGACACCCAAATCAAACAATTTCGGCATTGAAGAAATAAAGACAGAATCTGGAAGGATGTATAATACCAGCAACAGCAAGGGAGTTAATCTCCAGGTAACATCTTCCTCCTTGTCCCCATTTATCTTCAGTGCCCAGGTCACCAGTATATTTAGCCCATTGTATAACACCCCATTATCCATATTATTATGCTCTGACACATACCGTAACAGTAACACAAGAGACAAGAAAGTTCACAAGCCTTATGTTGTTAACATTTTCTTTTTCTTTTATTGGGGATGTTTAGGATACTTTAAAACACACACAGCACATACCACTTCTTCCTCCGTGATTCAGCTCCTTCCTTCCTCCCCAGCTATGAGCCTCCCCAGCACATGCAATCTATAACAACGTTTTTCCTTCCTTCAGACTTTCTTCGACATCAGAAAGGCCTCTCCATGACCATCCCCTCTCTGCACGGGCCAAGCAGAAGCTCACAGTGACTTGCAGGAAAGAAAAAGATGAAGGAGATGCAGAGCCAGGCTGTGAAAGCACAAGCAGACAAGAGATCTTGCTTGAAGTTGTATCTCATGAGCACTTCAACCCTCCTTTGGCACCAGAAAGACAGACAGGAGCTTTACGGGCCTTCAGAAATTACTTACCCAGCTACAATGTCTTGTCATAGGGACTTCCTTGTCCCCTGAAGGCTGAAAAACTACAGSTAGTGTGAGACCACCCTTGGTCCTTGCTCTCTAAACATGGTGGTGTTATCATGGCCTTTCCTCCCGCTCAACTTGAGTCCTGTTCAGCTGAGGCAGAAAACGGACAGCAAGAAATGGCTGTCAGCCTTGATGCTCAAAGCCATGCCACCTGCCCACCATCTTCCCAATTTATTATAATTTATCACTTATTTTCCTTGTAAGTCCAAATCTTCTATTTCTTTTCCCACAATTTCTACTTGTCTGTCAGTTTGAGTCTGTACTTTTGAAAAGAATAAATCCACGAACCGCTTTATTTCAGCTGTCAGAGCTTTTATTGCGAAATATAAACAAAAAGTTCCAGAAGAGCACATTTTTACTTCTTTATAATGTGAGACAAAGCTGGAGTGAAACAGATCGCACCCACTGGAAGGCAGAGCCCACACACTCATAATGATTCATTCAATCATCCATCGTACTTTCCTGAGAGAGTCCACGAGAAGTTACGCAAAACGCACCAAAATCAGCATTCCCACCGCACCTGAGAAGTCAGTGCCTAGCCGGACGTCCCTGCTGCCTGCCCCTTAGCCTCAGTGTCTCCCTGGCTGCTCCCAGCTCCCCTCAAATTTGGCTGTCAACCAACACGCAACACATCCTCCATCACCTGCCTTCCAGCTGCCCAAGTGCGTATCCACCTCTCACCTGCTTGGTTGGGAGCTAAATGTCTCCTTCATAGATTCATGGAGTAATTTGGGCTGGAAGGGACCCTGGAGGTCACCTGGGCCAACCCCTTGCTCTGCGGCCCAAAGAGAGGCTTTTGCAGGGTGAGCAGCAGAGGATCATAAGGCCTCCTGAAGCAACAGGGGACTGTYGACACCACTGGTGATCATATTGAACATGGGAGCAAGCTGCACTCTTGACATTGAATGGAAGAGACACAAAGGCAATACCAAAGAAAATACATCAAGAACGAACTACAATAGGAAACAAAATTGCAGGAAATAGCACTTTTCCTCTGTATCCAAATGCAAGTATAAAATGCAACAAAACCAGGATCCTTCAAGCTATACTATCTCCTGGCCTGCCTCTTGCCAACTGCATCATCATTTCTGTATGTGGCTGTCATCTACTCCCACCGTCTCGGCGTCTTGTCCATAAAAAAAAGTGCTCATTTCTCCTAAGGGGATTACTGACTTCACTGAGGGCTGAGTGCCTTATGAAGTCCTAGGATGAGACTTGGGTCTTCACAGAAAGCTTGGAGAGGGCTAAAGCTGGTGGATTCATTACCAGCTGTTGCAAGCTGGTGCAGATCCAGCTGAGGATCCAACCTGTAAGAGAAAATTGAACACACAGGCAGTGGGACATTGCTTTGTTAAACCCAGCGCAGGTGAAAAAACAGATTACAAAAAAAGGCAGACCAAGGAGACAAAAAGTCTTTAAAGCCAGATACATACTATACAGCAAAACAAATACTTACTCAGCCTGAGTGACCTGGTTTTACTCCAGCAATCAAATGAGCCACACACTTCACACCCTTAAACAGCCTGAACATTAGTTGTCACTACATGATTTGACAAGCGCAATCATCATGCTGACACCTCTTTAATTTTCTTTTACAAGACCACAGTTAAACTCCCTGGCTTTCTGAGCTGGACAGCATTCAGGGGTCTTGCAAGAAGCACAGGGAAAGGCATAGGAAAATTGATGGAGTTCCTCATCCACATCCATGCTGTTCCTTCATGCCAGCTAATTTGAATGCAACTTTATGCAGTAGATAATGTCACTGACAGAATTACAGACAGACAATCTGCTTTGTTCTAACTGTCATTTTAGTACCAAGCAAAAATACAGTCATCTTCCCCTGGCCTTTGAAGCTCAATATAGATGTTGTCTATGCAGCTGAAACTCACAGAGACCACGTCAGTGTTTCAGCAGTGAAGCTATTTAGGAGAATGAAGCAGTGCTTCCACCCAAGTTGCATAGAATTCATATAGCTATACTGTACAGTAGATATTCCCATATAGTGTTGTGGAATCCTGCAGCAACAGAGTCTGTAGGACAGATCCCTGCTGGTAAGCCCTTCTACCCCCAACCCCAACGCGGTCAACGGAGGACATATAAGAGCTTGCTGATGGCAGTGAGTAGTAGCCAGGTAAGCTCAAAAGGCTTTTGGTTGACAGACACCCCTGTGCTAACCTCCTCGCGTGAATGACTCCTCTGAAACCTATGGATCAAGTCACCCTCTGGTAGCTCTGTTGGTGCTGATGTTTACTTTTGCTTCAGGATTATCTATCTGGGATCCACAAACTCTTCTCCTGTTCAGTTAACAGGCAGTCTGTCTCCCTGTTTCTTTTAAGGAGTGCAAGTGGCTTTATAAGCAGTATTTTAAGAGTGCAAACTCGCAGCCAGGAACAGGCTTGGCTTTTACAGAGAGATGTCAGACAAGTAAGCCATTAAACTGGCTGGCTGGAATACAGTAACAGTGCATGGGGGAAACAATTTCTTAAAATCTTATTTTGCAAAGCTGCTCATTGAAACATTTCATCTTGTCTGAATTTTCTTCTCTCTCCCCAAAAGACTTGTTGGCTTTAAACTAATTTCCTTTTTCCCTCCTACCGAGGCAAAGGTGTGCAGAAGGGGCCATGTCCCACCGAGGCAGTCGGAGGAGGGCCCCTAGGAGGACCCCAACAACTCTTGATGCCTCTCGCTACCTCTGGCTCCCTGGCACCTGCCTGGGGAACGGAAGGACAGGTCTGGGGGCAGAGAGCGGGTGGCAGCAGCAGTGCAGACCTTGGATGAACCCAGTGTCTCGCTCCTGCCCTCTGTTCTCAACAGTGAAGCAGGGAAAGACATGTGAGGGCAGGGAGGAGAGCACAACTTGATTTTTCCAAAGAACTTCCCCTTCGGTTTTTATTTTTATTGAAAGATGAGGAACATTAATGGAAAACTACTTAAAAAAAAAAAACAAACAAAAAACCACACAATCACTACATTTTTAAAATACAATGTTCTGACCAGTTCTCCAAGATGGATTATGTTAATTTGTGGCATTTCAAGGCACATTAAAGGAAATGAGAGATATCTGAGTGGATTTTTCTGATTTCTTATCCTTCCTCTATGTGCTTTTGTGCTAACTCTGGCAACGCACTGAGCATGGACGGGAAAAGCATTAGAACAGCTTTTGCAAAAGTCACGTTGTCCCCTGGGAGTGAAGATCAGGAGTAGAACGAAGAGAAGAAGGAAAGAAAGGCAATGCACAGATCAATTTAATTTCAGAACCTGACCTGACACACAATTAAAATTGAAGCTCAAATGTTAAGCAGAAATTATTCAATCTTCTTTCAAGTATCCCATCAAACAGCACAGGACGGAAATGCTGGAAATAAGAAGAAAACTACCTGCAGGCTTTAAATGCAGTGAAATATTTACAACAGCACATCACTGGTGAATGCTGACACAAAAATGCTCTTGAAAAATGGCTGTCAGAGAGAATAATTTACAGGCAGTAAAGTTACAGGCAGCGCCACGAAGCCTGAGCATTGCAGGACGGGGAGTACAGTCCGTACCTGAGAAAGTGAGGCATATTTGTGCTGAACGTGTTGACAGCTTCGTGGGTGGATGCTCTTAGAGATATTTGTGCCCTTGTGGAAGACATTCATAACCCCAGCAGGCAAGGAAGTTACCAAACACTGATAATGACTCAAGTTACTGGAGAAAGCAGGCAAAACCAGATCTGGCCGCAGGAGGAGAGGGAGGAAGGGAAATGGATGTTGTTTGCCAGGTGAGGATGGACAACAACCTCCTGGGCTTGCAGGGAGAGCACTAGCACCCAAGGGAGAAAGGCATCTGTGTGGGACACGACTGGGGTGCCGTGGCCACAGAGGGTGGAGATTGGGGTGTGTGGATTTGCCGTGAGGACAGTGGGATATGGCCGGGTGAAGAGCTCATGAGTGGAGATGCCTGTGTAGGGCTATGTCAGCACACCTTTTACCAGGAACCGTTAGTGGTATTTTTAATAAATGCCTGAGAACTTCTGATAGATCTATTTTTCACGTTTTAGCTGCATGGGGAAAAGACAGAAAATGTAACTTTATTTTTCCTACTCAGAAATTAAATTTTCCATGGAATTGACTTTTGGAGTAAGGCATAAACTACTTGCTGTTTCACCTGATCAGCTCCACGTAGCTCCAGACATATCCACCTAACAACATTATGTGTCCATCTCCCATCAGGACACTTAATAACTTACATGTACAGAGTACCCTGATGAATTACAAAGGAGTGATGCAAACAGTGAGGTAAGGTAACTCTACCACTGGTAAAAATAGTTCCTATTTAACAAAGCAACTGGCCTTTCCAGAGTTTTACTGGCTTTTGAAGTAAGAATTACTTCAGAGCAGAAATATCCCAGAAGACCTGTTTCTTATCCATACCAGACAGTTATCCAAGCCCTCCCTGGTGCATGGGGTCCCTGGCTCTGGGATCAGTGTTGCAGGGTGCTCCTGAGCCAGGCATCAAGTCTGCCGAGGCTCATCCATACTCAATAGAGCATTGAGTGGAAAACCAGGTAGACTTCCCAAGGAAAAAAAGGAGAATGTGGTTATAGCAAAACTTTCACAAAATGAACCTTTTTCCCATGAAACACTTCATTTCTGAAGAGGTGGCATCTCGTGGTGGAAAAAGACTAGTAGGAATATCACAAGAAGCTCTACCATTCTCTACGTCTTATGGACACTCCTTATGGGCTTCATTTAGAGCAGCCTTAAGGCCCTCTGTATGCTTTGGGAAACCATCTCCATACATATCTGTCCCTTGGTTTTAGAAGCAGAACTGTAGCTTCTAGTCACCCAGATCCTCTCCATTACTCTTGATTTTCTTGAGTGCTAAATCAATGTTAAAATGTTTAAGGTGTAACCTAAATCTATTGAAGTCCAAGGAAAGACTGATTCTGACCATTTTTGGCCAAGCCCAGTTCTTTACTCACATGCCAATTCCGTTACTTTTTATAAGATGCTTTTTGCATATTGGTGTTAAAAGTATTTTTGAAAGATTCACAAACCCATTTTGACAATGATATTGACCATAAAATGTATCAATACGACAGAGAGTGTGAGAACAGGAGAACATTTACAGTGATTCACTTCCTACTTTATATACAAATCCGGTGAACTAAATCCCACTTATTTTACATGTAAAGAAGCAAATAGTTTTAAGATGATTAAGAAAAAAATATTCTATTTATCCAATGTCCTTCAGAATTACTTTGCTTATGTCTTTTCAGATCCAAATTTAAATGTGAGTTGAGTTGCTTAAAATACTAATCGGGTCTACAGCTATGAACAGGATAAATAGTTTTTTGGGTATTAAATCTGAACTAGCAGTTTGATGGCAAAAGTTGCATTAAAATTGTCATTGTAAATGTGCTCTCACTTTGTAGTAGTTTTAAGAAAAGTGGAATATTTTAAAATATCATTTACAGGTGTAGTTGTATGTCCTGAGGTACCGGGACATATGCAGCTCTGACTGAAATGGATTTGTTAAATTATACAAACACAGTAAAAGAAAGACCTTACCTAGGACAATAAGCAACTTAAATTAGCCAAACAAAGCCATTTAATATCTGACTATTGTTATCCTCATTTTTCAAATAAGGAATGAAGACAAAGAGATATTAAAAAACCAGAATCATCAATGTATTGAGTGAATAGTCCACCAAATTTAATCACCACAATATCTTTACAATGTTCTGCTCATAAATGATTTGTCCCAGGTTACACAGGAAGTCTATGGCAATGAATTATGAATGCAGAGTAACTGCAATACATAAAGCATATCGTTTTGAAGGACAAATACCAATAAATCACAGTGATACAGCAGGGAGGATGCAGCTAAAACTTTGGAGCATCCAATCTTTGATGTTAAATAGAGTTGAACTAAAGAAGAGAAGATTGGTTGTGATTCACTGTGGTTCATCTCTGCAGTAATGAAAGGCGAAGGGCAAGGTGGATGGACCCCTTGGAAGGTCCCTTATAAGCCTCAGTCCTGCCATGCAAACTGAAACATCTTTGGGTTTCAAAAGAAGGGGAGGACACTTTTACTAAATTATGCAAATGAATAATATGGACTGCACAACATCTCCAGCTTACTTGTTGCTTCCTGAACTGTCTTATGAGCTGTTGGAATTGCCTCTTCCAGGAAGGAGGGCACTGTGTAAGGCAGGGAGATGTGGTGTTTGGCTACTGGGAAATGAGACTGGAATTTAGGGAGAAGTAGCTCAGCTGGACTAAGACAATCTGTGCTAAGCAGCCTACTTTTGCAAGCTACTGAGCGCCTCTTCTAACATGCTGGGGACAAGCATTTTCACTGGTATACACAGAAGTTTTATGGGAACTGAAGCTTTCATCATCTGACACCGAGTCTCAAGCCATCTGCAGTCAAGTACTACAGCATAAATTAAAGACAGGGCATCGCTTTGAAGTTCTCCAATGACTGACACTACTGTCTTAGCACACAGGCTGGCCTAGCCTGGTGTGAGCAATGCTCAAGGAGCAGTCTGTCTTCTCACTCCATGGCTAGAACTTCTGGAAACACAGCTGCTCTTTGCATGGAGATCAATTGAGCTGCTCTATCATTCCTTCAGAGACACATGGCCCTCCATCCTGCGAAGGCCGCGTTATGTTGTGGGATGCTGCTGGAATACTATCACTGGCTGACAGGTTTATCTTGCATCCTCCCGGCAGTAAGAGAGCTGTCAGCCTCGGGCATACTCAGCRGGACTTGCGTGTTAGAACAAGCGGAAAAGTCCCACTAAATGTGAGTCATGGTCTGTATGTGAAGTTAGTAGTAAGGACAAAATCAACACTGAAGAGATACCAAAGTGCATGCTGCACTGAAGGTAGGCTGTTACCTTGTCACAGAGCTATCAGGGGAATGAGACATAAATCGTTATGTTGGTAGGTGAATATCATGCCCATTGCTTAAGGGAAATACATCACTGCATCCATCTGTACACGATGGTGCTGGCTGAAAATGTGCCATGTCCAGGGGCTTGCACAGCTCTTCCACAGCAAAGGGAGAAATCCTTGGGAAAGAGAGAGCTTAGCTAAGGTGGTTCAAGGTTTAACTGTAACTACTAATGAAATAGCTGACTTTCTCACTGAAGTAATTACACAAACCAGGTCAGAAACTGGGGAAGATGCCTCCTTAGATGCCGAGTCAAAGACTCAATTCTTCCAACATCTGCGGGCTCAGTCATGAGTGGAGTCATCACTATTGGGGTTGGCATATTGCTGTGCCTGTGCTTCCAGGGCAGAGCCGAGGCCACTGTCCCCGGGGAGCAGAGGGGAAGGTGCTGCGGGGCCTCTCCTGGCTGGTGGCGTGCAAACAAATGCCTTGTGGAGAGCAGACAAAATGCCAGGAGGCTATGGGCAGTTGTCCCGAGGCCGCGTGGCTACTCTGGTGGCACAGCTTTGCTGCTGACCCTAAGAGCAGGAGTCCTGTCCCAGAGAGCTCAGCCCACGTGGCTGCAGCTGGCTCAGAGGACCGCTGAGGGGTAGTCAATCCTGGGTCATCCTGTGTCCTGGTTCTGGCTGGGACAGAGTTAACTCTCTTCTCAGTAGCTGGAGGGGGTGCTGTGTTTCGGGTTTGGTAATGAAAGGAATGTTGATGGCCCATTGATGTTTTGGTTGTTGCTGGGTGGTGCTTGCACTAGGACTTTTCAGCCTCCCATGCTCTGCCAGGTGCAGGGGGAGCTGGGGGGGAGCATAGCCGGGGCGGTTGACCTAGCTGGCCAATGGGGTATTCTATACCATGTGACGTCATGCTCAGTATAAAACTGGCAGGGGGAGGGGGCTTTGGGGTTTGTCTTGTGCAGTTTGTTTGGAACACGTGGGGGGTGAGCAGTTGCATTGTGCATCGCCTGTTTTGTATATTCTGTTATTGTTGTTGTTATCATTGTTATTATCACTGTTCTACTTTGTTTTATTTCCATTATTAAACTGTTTTTATCTCAACCCACGGGTTTTCCTTCGTGTGCCCTCCCGATTCTCTCCCCCATCTTACCGGAGAGGGGGGTGAGCGAGCAGCTGCGTGGTGTTTAGTTGCTGGCTGGGGTTAAACCATGACACCCTGATTCACTCCACAGACCCTCTTGTGTAACTACACTCCTTGTATGTGTTTGCCCAGTGCTAGGTGCTCCCAAGCAACATCCTGAGGTCAGAGTTTTGTCTGTCTTCTGCGTCCCACACGTGTGCCATCGGATGCTGTGCTTGCTCATGGTACGGGATGGCATCCTCTACCCTTGGGGCAGATACATTTTTCCGTGTATAGCATCTAGACCAGCAGAGATCTCACCTTTTCATCAGGGATACCAAAAAAATGTCATAAATGAATAATAAATAAGCAAAGGCTATTTTTTGGTCTTAATTCCTGTCCATGTCTTCTCCAGGACACTGGGCTGAAGGAAGTGGTGTCCCAAACTCGGTAAGTGTAAAAACGCTGAGCATGCCTCAGCCTTTGCCTCTATTTCTATAACAAGCATCTGAAATCTGCTGACTGCTGGGTAGTGTGTTTCTGAGAGTATAAAGCCTTAGGATTTCCTAAATAAAGCCTCAGTTAAACAACTGCAGCATGATTTTCAGAAAAATATCTCATTTTGACTAAAGAAATTACCAGTGGATTGCTACTCCCCTAGGAAATCACTGCAAAGGTGAGTTACCCTCACTGATAAAAAATGCATTTAGTCTTACTTCTGCTCCTAGCTGTCAGCTTCTACATGTTTGTTGACTATTTTGAAACATTGAGAAAAATGCTTTCCTTAGCCATGCTACAGAAACTGTAAATAAGACCACTTTTAATCTTGTAATTTTTTCTGGGTCCTTTCTCTCATTTCTCTCCTATTTATCAGTACCTTTCTTAAATAGGGGATAATAAAGCCTTATTACTTATTTTCCACAAGTAGTTTTTCAGGGGTATGCATGGACACCATCATTTTCCTGGGAGAGCTATGGGGAGAGATATCACCATCAGTTCCTTAACAGTTCAGTGTATATTAGAGGGTACAGTATCACACATTTTTGATTCTGCTTCTTCATTTGAAATTTCCTCATACTCAGAAGAGCTGTCTGTGTGTAGAGAAGCTTTCTGTTCTGCTTTCTCATTCCATTATAAATAATATTTGGCATTTACATGAACTGACTGATTTTTTATTTAATTGTATTTCTTCGTTACTTTCTTACAAACGCTCTCCTTTGAAGAAAAATATTTACCTTGTGCATGTCCGTGTTTGTAACATATCAAGTGAAGGGGAGAATCATTTGAGGCTCATATATCAGGAGCCCTGTCACATAAGAGAACACAGTTTCTATTTTTACTGCTAGCAAAACATTATGATTTTTAACCAGTCTCAGAGCATCGTGAGCTTTCATACATAGATTTAGGGTTTTTTTTCCCTGCAATAAGAAACCAAAGTAAATAAAAGCCAAAGCTGCTGAGAGACCCTGTTCACGAAGGAATCCCATCTCCTCTGCAGAAGCTGCCCTGTTCCATGCCCAGCCCGGCGGGGCACCGAGGGCTGCTCTCCCTTCAGGATCGTGTTTTATTAGTTCTGGCAGGAGAAAATATCCTGAAATCATACTGAAGGAAACAGGGAAAAAAGGCACAGGAACTGTGTTAGCGGGCATTACAAAATTTGTGTAAAAAGTTAAAGGAAGATGAATTCTGACTTACAGCTCAAATTATTATAATTTTTCTTATGAAAAGCTCACACTACAATGTAGTAAAAAGTATACTAAATTCTAGAAATATTATACAGCATTAAGACAGAGAGAGCAATTTCAATTTTTCGTGCTACTTAGTTATACAACATGGCATTTAGGTTCTGATTCTTAATAGTGCGGGATTGCCATCTTCACCTTTATACATAACCTTCTGCTTAATTTAAATAAATGCAGATATAGCAGCTCGGGGAGCAACGCTGGTTTCAAAATAATTACATAAAGGAATCAGGAATGCAATTTCTTTTTTCCTGTGAATTGGGTTCGGCTCTATTGCTGTACCTGACAAGGGTGACTTTACGAAAGCTGCCTTGAGTCGTGCTACCACTGACTGGACATCTTGGCCCTGAAAGCTCCTCGCCACACCTCTGTCCTCCTTCTGTTTGTCTGCTGCACTTACAGGGAAGGTTCTTTCTGTGCTTGGCCTAACAGATGAATAATAAAAGTTATAATAGGATTTTGGGGAAATGTTTTTAACATTTGGATTTGTTGTTGTTGTTGTTGTTTTTATTTCCAGATTCTCATTCATTCTGTACTATTAAGTATCATACAGTCAGAACTTTCTGGGGAATATTGGTGTCTGCTCACAGACACTTCTTTCAGGTCAAACAGAAATTCCATTTGGTCTATGCATGCGATTATTTTACATTTGATTTCTGGTATCGCTTAATCAGGCAGGCCATGCTAATCTTTTGCCTATAGAAAATCCAATCTTAGCATAATTATGTGTTATAAATGAATTTAAAATAGCATATCTGGAAATAAAAAATCAAAATTTGCAGTTTGTTAGTTAAATAAAACATGTACGTTTGTTCCTTTTTCCTAATGCGTTACTGTAATAAGATTCTGTCTGGCAAAGCACGTAATATCTTTTAGCAGGACAGGCCTCACATTTAAAATTGAGCTTATGCTAGATTGCTTTGCTGGCTTCTGAATCATATTAAAATAAGCCCAAAATATTACTCTAATGCTTTATCTATCTTTCCTCTATGCTTAACATGATTATTATAGGCATATATTTTTCATATTAAAAAATTAAGATTCAGGACCAAAGTTATATCTTCTGCCTTGTTCTAAGGCACAGACAACTAAGAATTCATTCCAAGTCTCAACCTGCAGTTCGCACTTTATGATAGAAAAATGTGATCATATATTCTATGCAAAAAACCCCACACTAACTCTTCTGTATTTCTTCAAAATGCATTTTACTGAAGGCAGAAATACTATATAAGTGTTACAAAATACAACACAGCAAGAGACAGAACATTTAGGCAGATAAGTAACAGCTGCAGTATATTTTTGTGTATTTGAACGAACTTTTTTCCCCTTAAACAACTGTGGTTACAGGTATTTCTACCCCTTTTCTGGGAAGGATATTCCAGAACTGAGAAGCTTTGCTGTAAGGAAATTGTTCTTTCTTGCCAGCTTGCATGGTTATTTGATTAATTTATGACCTGTTTTGCCTCCCCGGGGCACTGGAGCCGGCACAATGCCGTGGCAGCAGCCCTGGGCACGGCTTGCCTGCTCAGCACGGACCCTGCTCTGCTTGCTTGCCCAAAGAGCTCACGCCCATTAGGGGACTGAACAACTAGGACTCCTAAGTCTCTTGGGCACTTTTGACGTTTTCCTGCAGGTCTCTCCATGACAGGAGTTGGAGACAGATCAGTCTGTGAATAGCAAACTCAATGCATTTGCTGCGGCTGTCACGTACTGCCAGTGCGGAGCGGACATATTCAGAGCATCAAGAACTCCATCTAATTGCATCTAGTTTTCCAGAACATCAGTTTCTCTATTGATCTTGGTAGTCCTCATTGTCATAACATTTTAACATCACCTTTTAATGTATACTAGCAATCAAATTTCCTGCACAAATAGTCCTAGCAGAGCCCATTCATTCTTCCACTGCTGGGGAAGGCAGCACAGTCCTCCTCTGATTATATTTTCCCGATGGAAATGCAGAGACACTCGCTTTGAGGAAGACGTGATTTGACTCACCGTCAGGTTTTGCCATGGAGCTGTACAGGCTATATCAGTGGAATAGCCTGTGGAACACTGTTAATTGAATTTTTTAGGTTTTTTTACAAGACACAAAACCTTCTCAACTTTTTTTCTCACAGGTTTTACTAAAAGACAAGGACTCAATTCACGCAAATTGAAGAATGGGTCTGTTCTGAAATCTTTTATGTAAGGTATTTCTGAGTAGCTCAGATAGCCCCACACAGCGCTCCGGTCCCTCTAGAAGCTAGATCTTGCATGTGGCACGGCAGGCGGGGCTGATGCAGGCAGGGTAAGAAGCTCCCTCTGCTATACACAGTTACCATCACTTATATCTGACTGTGCTCTATATCACATCTAACGGGAGAGAGAAAATTGCTGCAGCGACGCTCCCCTTAGTTTCATCTAAGGCAGGTGTTCACATGTAAAGTAACAACACACTGAAATACATTGTCTCCAGGCATATATCTCACCAATCATTTGTGGTTGTTTCAGAGGGCTCAATACTTTGCAGAACCAAGTCCCAGAGCGTTAAGACTTCATATAAGAAAAAAGTTACAATTCCAGGAACATATTTTATATTGCGATATCCTCCAAGCTGAGCTCAGCCAGACTGCAGAAATGAGATCTACAAGTATTATCTCTCATTTTCACTCTTGTTTCTGATACCCAGAATGCCTGCTGTCACCATGAAGGAAACAGAAAGAAAATATTCAAATTTCCCTGTAACTCACAATCTTTAAACAATGTCAGATATGTAAACCTACTGGTGAGAACTTTGAATTTCCCAATAGATGTCAATGAAAGGAGGCATTGGGAAAATACCATAGACAGATGGTCAAGTCCTTTGTAAGATGTAGGACAGAAAATTACTGCTGGACTTCAAATTTCACATTGTAATAGGCACCCAAAAATACTACTTTTTTGAACAGGATTTGCTCTATGCTCATAGGAAAGCATCAACACAAAAAATATCCACAATAAGATATCTGAAATAATTTGTCGCTTCGGAAAATTTAGAATTAAGTATTTATGTTCTTAAAGAAGGCTGCACTTAGAAGAAATCTGAATTAAATGCATCTTTTTAAAACTTTTTTGTTTTGTTTCTTTTTTGTGTGTGAGTTCTTTTTGCTTGTAACAGTGAATATGTGAAGATATGTTAGCTATAAGATATCTCATATCAAAGATGTCTGATAGCCATTCAGGAAACTATAGCAGCATTAGGTTTATAATAAACTCAGTACATTGTACGGCTTAGCAAACAGGCAGCAGACCTTTAGGAACACAATAATTGCATAGATTCTTATTAATTTATTGATATTAAATCAAATAGAAGAATCCTTTATGAACAGATCCTTCTTCTTCAGTCACTTGCCGTTCTGCCAGTATTTTCCTTCTGCAAAACAGATTTGTTTTAGCAGCACCATTAAGCAACCTTCTGAAATTAATTCCAGCACTCAAATTAGCATAATACCCTTGTCCAAAGGTAGGCTGTAGCCTTCCAGTAGGCTTAATTCATGTTTGATTTCATTAAAAGTAATAGATACATCAATCAGTTGACAGGTTAGGTACCGTATGCTGTTTACATTTTTAATCTCAGAAATAGTTGACTGAAACATCTAATCATTTTGTGTGTGTGTATGTGCTTCAGGAAAGGCATAAATCACGTGCTTGAAGTCCCTCTATTTCATAGAGTTAAGCAAACAAATCATGATAAACTCTACATTAACTAAGTAATGGCAATATACCTTGCTATAGCAGTGTTTGCTTTCTCAAGATGTGTGGGAAAAGCCTGCAAAAACTACCACAGAAAAACCGAGCGGATTTGAATGAGGGATGCTGCAAATCACCCAAGGGTGTGTGTGTGTGACCAGGGTACAAGTCGACGCGTGCCCCAGGTGCTGAGCAGCAGCCCCAGCAGCCTCGGCACCAACTGGGCAAACACACAGGGAAAGGCTCCATCAATGGGAGTTTCACTGTGAACTTTGCAGAAGATGGGTTTTCCCCCCAGAATAACTGAATAATCCATGCAGCAGGGTTTTGGTTTCTAAAGTAGGGACTGATGTTTGACATCAAATGGCTCAGAATATAGATGGTGTTATATATTTTGATTGGATTCTGGACTATTTTTGGTCTGGAGAGGCTGTTTTTTCTTGACTTAAATATAAATAACATAATTTTGTTGGATTATAGTAATTTTAAGTTTGGTCAAATTTAAATGCATTCAAGGTCGTCACTGATAAAATTATAAATTTTTAAGTTTAGTCTTTTTTTTTTCTTATATGACAACTAATAACAGATATGTGCAGTTCCTCCCCCTTCAAAAAGTTATTATTTTTATATGTTTGAAGACCTGCATTTTAGAATTCTTGATGTAATAGTTTCTAAAGTGTAGCATAACCTGTACAGCTGTAGCAAGTCAGATATGTCTTTCAAAAGAAGTCAACGGGCCTGATCCACAGCCCACTGGGAAAAGTGCTGGGCAGGAGATCCATAGACCCTGTGCTGAGCCAGGAACTATGCAGAAATGTGAAACTCATCTTTTATATTCTGCCTCAGTCTCAAAATACACCTTTTGACCCACCTGTGGTCTGCAGCAGTTGTTTCCACACCAGCCTTAGAGGGACAGGCTTAGATGGGAAAGTGGGCACTGGATGAGGACTTCGGGAGATTTGAACTTAGATATACCTGTCGTGGTTACAGAGCAAAGGCGAAACAGTCATTCCAGCCAGCAAGCAGAAAGTATTACACCGAGGAAAATGTGCTGTAGGTACACATTGGCTGTGGAGACAGGTTTCCATGTGTGATGTCAAAACTACCAATTTTTGGAGGAAGGGCTTATGCTGTGCCCTCTGCCTACTGGCTCAAATACATACTTCAAATGCACAGCAGAAGACTGTGTGAGACTTAAAATAAAAACATAAGGATGGCACATGAAATTTAATAAACTACAGGTGCACACAAAAGTTTAATGTTGAGTAAAGCAATCCATGGGTCCTCTCAGCTTGGAAGGATCAACCTTTCTTTTTCCTAAGCGAGGAAGGGAGCTGGTGCTCGGCTTGTCTGATTTTGCTTCAGGTTCTTAGCATCTCCCTTCTTGATTTCTATATGTTTTACCTAGAAAATTTAGGGGGAAGAAAAACTGCTTCACATTCAGCCTAATCACAAAAAAGCCTATGATTCTACGATTTG
The DNA here is from genome assembly GCA_030449065.1 of Oceanodroma leucorhoa. Classification (NCBI taxonomy): domain Eukaryota; kingdom Metazoa; phylum Chordata; class Aves; order Procellariiformes; genus Oceanodroma; species Oceanodroma leucorhoa. The sequence goes on from JASVER010000070.1 coordinate 4,218,409, forward strand.
AAAAGCATTTTGATAATATAATGTCTCCATCATGGACCCAGGCAGGGGTTCTGCCATGTGGCAAGTGTGTTGATATTGAAACCGTGTTCTGTAGGAACGGGGAGGAAAACCTTCACTTGAATCACACGTGTTTTTACAGATATGATCCTGATGATCATATTACTGATTACTCCTGATCACGACTATTGGTAACACCCTGCAATCTCCTGATCTCTTGTTAATGCAATTTAACTCCAGTCATTCTTATTCATACACGTGTGTATTTGTGAAGACACTAATTAACATGACAATTTCACCTGATGGGTTGTCACTTTGTGGAAAGTAGTCTTCTGTCAAAAGGAAATAAATTATATTCTTGATGCCCAATAATAAGTAAAAGTTTAAAGAAGCTGATAACAGGGATTGCAGTAATTAAATCACAGACATAAACAAATGAGAAATTAAAACCATCATTTCCACACCAGCTGTGCTCTATTTACAAGCTTATCTACAAAAACAAATTCACTTGTCATTGGGAAAAAGCAGACTGTGCAAATTCTGCTTAGCACTGCAGATTTGTGTCAGAGACGTATCTTTATAGGAAATAATGGAGACTTTCAAGCACAGATTTCCTGCTGACGTCAAAAAGACCAAAGACTGTTTTCCCTCTCCTCCCCCCTAAACCTTGCCCAATTCAGCACATGTTCTGTGTCATTTGACACAGGAAAATCTGGGAAAACACAGTGCAGCTCCCCGCCCTCTCCATCACCCCCTGACTGCACCTACTACATTTCTACAGGACAGAGGCAGACACACACTAACTCGGTTAATGGCCCGAGCAGCAGCGACGGTACAGAGTTATATAGCAGAGCTGACGTTACACCATCACTTGTTCACATGCCCAGGCTGGCTGCATCTGTTTTAAAGCTATATCTGCTATGCAGGCTGGATGCAGCTGCACTGAGGGAAGGGAAGGGACTGGGTTATATGATCCGGTACATATGTTTTGCCCCTGGAGGAGGTTAGCCTCACCTGCTTTAGACTCATCCCCTCCACAGATACCCAGTTTTGTCATAAAACCATCCTTTCAACAGTTATGCTGCTCTAAAAATTTCCTTAACCACAGTCTGTACCACAGGTAGGACTGGCCAGGGTCTCAAAACCCTCTCCCACATTTTCTAGCCATGCCTGTAGCTGACACCGCATCCTACCTTACTATGAAGTGCTATAGTCAGCAAAGGTTCCGATGCAGATTGCTCAAGCAAGGGATCTCAGGACTGTGCAACCCTGCAGGGAAGTTGTCACCACTTAGTGATCAAATGACAATCCAGTTTTAATGTCTCTGGCACTCCCTTTCTGCTGCAGCAATGGCACTGCCATCCATGGACACTGGGCTGACACTGGTGTGGCTGAGACCCAAAGTGAGCCTCCCTTCGGCCATCTGTGCTCGGCGCTCGAGGGGGAGGAACAGAAGCTCTTTGTGGACCTACATAACCCTGGGAGAAAGACTTAATCACCTGGCACTTCCCGAGATATGACACAACCTCGCCCCTTGCCACCGCCATGGAGGATGCACCACTGGGTGACCCTGAGGAGTTTGTAAGGGGATATCGCAGTGCTGGAAAAGCTACCGTATGCTTGCTCCTAAGGGCAGAAATTGGAGAAACTTTGGAAATTTAGAGGAAGATGAGCACTTTTTCCAGAATGCTGATTTCCAGAACAGCTGATAAAAAGAAAATCTCTGACTTTTGGTTTAGTGGTGTGTTGGTATTTGGGCTAGTAGTGGAGAGTATAGATAAGCCTTTCTCATCAATAATGGCAAGGATACAGGACTTGGGCTAACTTTAAACACCCTGAAATTGTGTTCTCTTCAGATGTTCGCTGTGCGTTATCATTCAGGAAATGTGGTAGGATCACCTAGAAACACATTATTTGATTCTGTAAGGAAAGATTTCTATAGGTTTCCTTAATTCATATTCTGCCTCAGAGTAAGTTGCTTTAGGAGACAAAATTTTCTGTTAAAGAGAGGACATTACACCTGGGTGAGTTGGATGGGGTACAAAGGGTTACCATATGACCGGGTCTCTTTAAACACTTCTGTCCCAAAGCCACCATTATCTTTTAAACAGAATTAATCTTTTCCTAAATTATGATACAAAAAAATACTCAACCAAGTGCAAAGGCAGATGGTGTTAGCTGCTGTGTAAAACCATTGAAATTAAGGCGAGAGCCATTGCTGTGTTTGACTTGCCGTTGTACTGGAAAAACGCAGCTAAATGCAGCCCCTTCACATTGAGAAGGAAGGTGGATGGAAAGATCCCACCAAAACCTTTGAATGAGGCAGGAGAGGTGAGGTCTGACACCCTGAACTACCCCAGAACGACGGGGACAGCGGTGGTGGAGGTCGGCTCATGGCAGGTGCAGCAGGACAAGCTGCATCCCCGCTCCTGCTTTGCACCACCCCAGGACAGACAAACACCTCTTCAGTGGCGAGCACACAGCTGCGGTTCCTCAGGCGCCCTGGAGCTGATGAGCTCTCTCAGTGCTGAAGTTCTAAGCAAGCACTGCTCGCCCCAAGGGGAGGAGGTGCTCCCCAGCCCCTCCCAGCCCCGGGGCTCCTTGCTGGAATCCAGCCGGCTCCATCACCTGCCAGGCCACCCAGACCTGCTTACAGATGCCAACCCCAGGCACAGAAATGCATTTTTGATATTGAGAAATAAACACAAACTCAAGAACTCACCACGTTTAGGAAAGTTCAGGAGTCCCAAACCTCTTAGAAAAAGTTCACTAACAGCAAGCTTTTTGTTTGTTTGTTTTGATGTGTGTGAAGTGTTTAATTAAATCACTGTCTTTTAAGCAGAATATGTACAACATCATTAAATGTTTAATAATGCATTTGCAATAAATGGCAATAATTCATGAAGCTCAAATTTTTATTTAGCATTTTTTTCCTGTAGGGCAAGAAATAGGAAAACACAATTTTTTGTTCCAGTACTAAAATAAGGTTTGTAAACTCAGTTTCACAGACTGGAAAGGCCATTTTATGACTATGTTTTCCTAACATTGCAACAGATCCGTACTGCTGTTTGTTAGTACACATCTCATCTTTAATTGTCTACAACAATCTATAAAGATATTTAAAGATAGAAAATAACATGAAGAGTATCTCGTGAATGGCAACACTTTAGACAAGCTTCTGTGTGTACCAATACAAATATCTGGTTAAGCCTGCTTAACTACTGTTCTCATCTATCTTGCAGCATAAGTAGCTGACTCACTGCTGAAATATTACAAGAAAGCCCAGGAAAACCTCCAGAAAAGCCCACTAGAGTAATCTCGCAGCTCCAGGAAAGCAATGATTTCTATAACACCCGATGGGTTGACCCCAGCCAGCAGCTAAGCACTCATGAGCTGATTGCGCAGCCCCCTTTAGTGGGATGGGGGAGAGAATTAGAAGAGCAAAARCAAGAAAAACTCATAGATCGAGATAAAGACAGTTTAATAAGTGAAGGGAAGAGAAAAAAAACCAACCAAGTGATGCAAAGGCAATCACTCACCACCTCCCACCAGCAGACAGCCCACCTAGTCTCTGATCAATGACTACTTTGGAAAGACCAAACCCCCAATTTTACTGCTGACCATGATGTTATATGATATGGAACATCCCTTACACGATATGAAATATCTCTTTGGCCAGTGTGGGTCTGCTGTCCGAGCTGTGTACCCTCCCAGCCTCTTGCCCACCCTCAGCCCACTCACTGTGGCAGGGCCTTGACTTTGTGCAAGAACTGCTCAGCAATAACTAAGACACTGGTGAGTTGCCAACACTGTTTTGGTCACAAATCTGAAACACAGCACCATCGGGGCTGCTAAGAAGAAAGTTAACTCCATCCCAGTCAGGTCCAGTACAAACTACACTGCAGTTACCACACTGTGGGTTCTGAGGCTAGCTTGCCTTGTGCATATACTAGCTCTATCCCAGGATTGTAGGAAGTTCTGCAAGGACTGTTTGCACTCCCTGTAGAAACACCTGAACCAGATGCCTGAGGCAACCTGAGAAGTGCTACATAAAATTCCCCCCTTGCTCCCAGGTGGGGTTGGCGTGCTGGGGAAGCTATGCCAGCTCCATGGGAACAAGAAGATTTTGGTGATAGCTGGTGGAAAAGTTGGGTGGGAGAAAGCTTTTGATTAATAAAGGAGTTTTTTATGTCTATGGTGTAGCAGAGCTGCTGTTCTGATGGCTGAGGATAAATGTTAGGAGAATTGTAGGGGCTTACCTTGGTATATAGGCCCTATTAAACTCTGAGGCAGAATATTCAGCCCTGCCCTTGGAGGTATCTAAAGATCTGTTCAGCTTTTCCCAACCAAAATATTTCTCTCTAGAGTTAAACAAACTAGTCAATCTTGAACCAAACCATTTTTACCCAGAACTGTCCAGCCCCTGATTCAGGCAGGCTTAGAGACAGGCTGCCAGGAGGACACCAGGGGTATAGGAAGGACAATTATCATTTTAGCTAGAGATGAGACGATACGATGTTTGGGTGGCTTTAGTTGTGCCTCTCCTGCTCTGGCTGACAGACTTGTCTCCCTGCACCTCCCATTAACACTTTGTTGCTGGGTGCATTAGAGGTCTCTGTGCCCTGCACGGATCTCTTCTGAAACATGTCTTTCTATAGCATTTGCACTGACCTCTGTCCTCTCTGGAAACTCCAGGTTTCATGGGGCTGCTGACTGCCTAGGGATTACATTTTGCTCCTCTCTGCTTTGAATATCTAAATCCCCGAGAGAAGGCAGCCCAGCCTGGAGAGGGAGAGGCTGAAACAAATATCTTTTGTGTAATGATAAAACTAAAAATGAGAAAGAGTCTGAGAGCAGACTTGACAGCTGCAATTGCTCACAAAATAGATTTTTTTTCCTATATATTTTTCTTTCTCTAATATATTCCTAGCACAGGCTATTGCTATTCAATAGTAAGAAGGCCAGACTGACTCATTAAATGGAGCCACTGCTCATTTTGAATTCTCTGAGGTATGAGAAACCACTTCTTGCCCAAGCAAGATCATGCATGGCTGATTTTCCCCTCTCTGTACAGCAGAAAGCAAACCCAATGACAGGCAAACTCCAAACCAGTATACTCCACCATGCTGTTACTTTTGTGCCCCTGCAAATTTTTGGTGTACTGGGTAATTGATCAGAGAGCTGACAGTTGGTAGCTGGTTTGCAAGCTGAGAGCTCACAGGTTGTTACTGCATTATCACCGTCCATCCATGTTATGGTGCTTTCAAGTAGAAGATGCACATAGAGATAAAAGCAGTTGGTGTTTAACTTTCTGGGAAATAATTTCTGTGAGTCTGCCTGGGCTGTCCTGCAGAGACATGGTCACCGTGCCCTAAAGTACCAACAGCAGTGCCATACAGGGCTCAGCTGGATGGGCTGGTTGACCAAGACCTTAAATGTCCTGTGCATCTATTAATATTTGACATGAGTATGTGTCCGCATAAGGAGAATATCAAGTGAACCTCCCTCTGCTGCAGAAAGGCTCTGCCAGTGAGCAGAAAGCAGGGACCAGGATTGCTCTCCCTCCTTCCCACAGGAACCAGCAGCACCTTCAATGCAGAGCCGTGTGAATGCAAAGGGTTTCTGGTTTTGGCTAACCTCTCCAACCTAGGTACAACTCCGCTGGAGCAAGGCCAGGAGGTTGCATTCAAATTAAATCAGACTGGCTGATGAAAATCAGCTCTGCTGGTCTTGAGATCAGTTAATCCATTGTGGAGCACAGTTTCCTCCTTACAGAGATATCCCCTCTGCTCTGTTTGAAATTGGGGAAAAATTGCAACTTAACAAAAGAAATTTAAACAAAACTGCTCTGCAGCCTGTATCTTTATATTTCCAGAAGGATTCAAGTAGAGAAAAACAGCTTTTTCTGTCTTTTCTCCCTATCCCTTCAAAACCAGAAGTTTTGGTACTATTTCTCCTATTCCTAAGAAAGAATCACAGGTTGATGCAAATTCTTTGTTAAGGGATATGGTCAAAGATATTTAATAGATGAAGCATAGAAAGAGTTACCAAGGATCACTATGCTACACACACTTCCTACTTTTTTTTCAACTAATAGCCACATGGTTTATATTAGCTGGCCCAAAGGTGAATGCTGGCACACTCTTAATGACTACACTTGAGGTGAAAGTATGGGTGCTAGATGGTCTTGACCAAAGTCAGAGAGCCTCAATGAAGAGGTTTGCTCTAGTTTCTTCCTTGAGACACCGAGGGACTGCTGTGTCCCTGTGAAAGACAGTGTTACAGACCTGGGTTCTTCCCACTTATACATTCACCAGTAGCCATGTTCATATGACTGATTCTATTAAACTCAGCAGGTCTATTCCCATCAGGAAGTATCCACCATATCAGCACCATCAGTAGAACAGAATTGACTACTCTTTTTGCAACCCCCTACTGTTTCCTGAATGTGAAATAAGTCAAATTATTTAGTATATTACAAATTTTAACTATACAGAGAAGTTGTTACTGCTCTCAGAAAAAATATATTTTATATAATTTTGTAAATATTCTAAGACTAATGATGAAAATGATTTAACATAAAACATTAATAGGTTCTAGGTAAACCAAATATGCTAGCAATATTCATTTTATTGTATGGATTAAACTTGCAATAAGTTTGTTGCTTTGTACATCACTTTACATCACTTAGTTTTCCCATAGGGACTTTAACTACATGCATTAGCAACTGTGTRTCTAAGACACTTAAAGCAAAGACTTTCGGTAACCTTTGGTTTAGTTTTATATATTTTTGAGCTGTCCAGAGTGGCTTTTTTTTCCATCTGAAGTACTCCTGACTTCCACCATCAGTAACCCCTGCTCCAGCTTCTGCCTCAGTGAGCCGGTAGGAAGCAATGTGAACGCTGGAGAAACCAACAGGACTACTCCAGGCTTACAGTGGCCAGACACTGATCCTTACTTGCCCTTTTGTGTTTAAATAGGCATGACTGTCTCTTGATGGAGCTCAGCTATAATAAGTGCAGAAAGGAGTCTGAATTTAGAGTGCAAAACAGGCTGCCAAATTGGATTAGACTAGGGGATCACCTATTACAATGCCTGAGAACAGGCGGCATTAGATGCCTTAGACAAAGATACTAGATGCTACCCGCTGTGCTCCCCATCCCCAGAGTCCGGCTTCCCTTCAGCCACACGATAGYTCTGCAGTATTATGGGGTGGGAGGTTCGACATGGAGAGAGAAAATAGCTTTGTGCACAGACCTGTCCCATGGAAGAGCCTGGTGCAGTTCCCAGCTTTGCTCACATCTTCCTATAAAAAGATGAAATCTGTCAGAAGGTAAAGGATTCTCATCTGTGAGTTTCCTCGTCTGCTTCCCACCCCCTGTCTAGGCCCATCACAACCTGAATCTATCATGTTGTGAAGGTTAATGGAGGTTATGGAATGTAATATACCCACCATGTCTCCTAAAATTGCAAAAAAAATAGGAAGAATTGCAAGTCCTAAACCTTGTCTATATATCCTCTGCTGCTGCAAGCTGATGGGAGGGAGCCATCTGAATTTTTCCAAAGTATTACTCTTTTCTTTGGCTGTCCATACATTATGTCACTTCTGCTCCCTGACATGTCTTGCATATAGTGGAATTACTTTCAACTGCCTTACATAAGTTTTTCTAAATCCGATTATTACAGAACAAAAAGACCATCAGAAAAAGCAGCTAAGGGTCAACTTTTAACCTACAATCCATCTCTGTCATTGGGAAGATGCTTTACCCTTGTTACAGTCAGTCATTGCTCTTACTTTCACTTAGCATAAAAGGCAATTCTTAAAAGCATTCATTTTGATTCCCCAAATTTAAAATGTGGAACCTGCCATGTTTCTTATAGTGCAGATAACATTAAAGTATCAAAATTGCCCTGTGATCCCTGAATCATTTTCTCCTGAATCATTTTCTCTTGGTTGGCATTTCTTCTAAAAGGTTCGCAATGCTTGGAAAAAGGAAACAGAAAGAGCTAATTGTATGCCAAGAAAGCTTCATAATCACTTATTCCAGCCAGTAAAATAATGGATTCAACTTGGCAAGAGTTTCACACTCTAAATTTGCACCCAAAGTGAGTGATTAAGTGCTGAGCTTTCCCCTAGACACAGTGACTTCCAGCTCTAGCCAGCAAAACGGGCCGTGTTAGCTAGTTAGTACCTATTTCCCTCACTGCTCAAGAGGGCTATATATTATGGTGCTGATGACAGCACTGCCTGAAGAAATGGGAGTCAAGGGCACAGGAGAGGTGATCCTGGCTGTGGCACTGAGAGCTGCTCAGCCCCGGTGTGTGACTTGCAGAGCATGTAAGGGGTTTAGAGGCTTCGGTTGCACCGGGAAGTCTGCACAGGTGTCGGTGTTGGTTGCTGCTTTCTCCTGGAGGAGGAGAGAGAAGGTAAATGAGGCTGCAAAGATGCTCAGTCCCTGCCTCCTCCATGGCAGGCAGCCCTCTCCTTCTGAGTACCTGCTGCATTTGGGACTGGGAGTAGGAGCAACCTTTGGCCAACTGCAGTTAGCCCAAGAGCAAAGAGAAAGTCGGAGGTTTCCAGAAACAGGCTCTTGTAAAATACGTCCAGCAGCCGGCTCCTCCCTTGCAACCGCAACCACACCTGCAGGATCAGGACTAGGGCTGGCTCCACACCCTGACCGCTCTGTCTGGAGATGGACAGGGCCGGTCAAGGGTGCCGGAGCTGCCATGTGGACTTGCTGCAGGCCAGGCAGAGCTCTAGCAATGCTGCAAGGGGACATGCCAACGGCTTCTGCTCCGAAACACTACACCTCTGCTGTGATTGACTGTGCAAAAACAAACTAAAAAGGCACATCTCACATGTAAGAGCTTGATTTAGCATTGAACACCTCTGCAGAGCACTAAGCTAATTTAAGTCTGGTTTTCTAATATTTTCAAAATACCTCTGTGCATAGTTTCAAGCGATTTACAAGAGCCAATGCTATGATACACAAACATCCAAACAAGGTTTGTTAGGCTGGTGAAAAAACAGTTTCTTAACCTCCCCCTCCCATTAACAAAATTAAAGCCAGGACCATATTCCTTTCCGGCCAAGGAGCAATCAGTAGCTACCATAGTTAGCCTCCATTAGCTCTGCTTGTGCTATTTCAAAGGGACCAATGATACTCCTTTCCCTTTAAGTGCACCAGTGCCGGTGCTGCAAAATTACTTTATTAGCTCTGGTAAATTATTTCTTCTCTGTAATGAAGCTAGAGATATGGAAAGGGAAAAGATGAGAAAAGCAGGAAGCAATGCAGCCCTACTGTGTGTTGCAATTAAAGAGAGAAGAGACTCACAGCTTCTCCGCCGAGGGCACTGGACCTACAGTTGCTTGCACCAGCCAGCCACTGGACCACCAGCAATTAATCCTGTTGGTAGAGCAGTTTTGGAGCCTACCTTGTTTCTTCTTCTGCCTCCTAATAATAACAGGCCAGAAGCTGGTAAAGATTTAGCACAGATCTCCTTGGCAATCTGACAGCAAAGTGATGCATGATAGGCCCAAGATAAGGGCTTGCATTTTTGGTGATGTAGCACGGCTAATATAGACAAGGAGTAATTCCACTTCTATGGGTTCAGACTGCCCATTTCTAGAAATCCTCCTTCCTTCCTTCTCCCTCCCAAGCAGTCGAGATTTAAACTGCACACTCAGTTCAGAGTGAAAGCAATGCCACAGCCACCCCATGGTCGGTTAATCCTCTGCCTTCTTTCTTAACTGCTGCTGGGAAAGGGGGGACATAAATCTTCCTCTCCAACTGAACAAGCTGAACAATAAGTATCAGGGCTTGGAAGCAGGGTGGGAGTTTCCCCACAGCAAGGTAAAATATTGTCTTCCCGTTACAGCTGCAGCAATTCAATCTGGGCTTGAAGGTAATGAAAGAGCTTCATTCATTTAATCAGATATTGATTGATTGCTATAATATACTATGTCAACAATTCCTGCAAGGGAACAAGGGCTAGCTGAAATAAATCAGATTCCAGCAGACTCAGTTAGAAGAAGTAAAAATTATGTCAATATACTAGATATTTGATTCTGGTGTTGTGCCAGAACTGTCCATTATTCATTTTCAGTACTGCTAAATACTTTGTTTATCAAATCCAGTATTATGCATTTGCAAGAGGTAGCAACATCTCAGTTTTGCTCCCACATTATAATCTTTCATACTTAAAAGCCCTTAAGATGGCCTTGTTTTTCATGCTCATTACAGAGCACAAGAGCTGGAACACAAACTTTTTTCTTTTAGGAGTAAAATTTCACAGCGTGTTTTAGTTGTATTCAAACAATCTGAGATCAGTTCTTGGCTCTGCCATAGCTTTTGGGGGTAAACCCATTTCCACCTATGCCTTCTGTTGTCTACCAATCAAGTGTGTGTACCTACAGTCACTCTTTTGTTTCACCTCGTGCCTTTCTACATTATGAACTTTTTGCATGCAGCTGTACATGTGAACAGATCTGACACTGTGCAGTTTCAATCCTTATTGCTCTTAAGAATTACTGCAATATAGATGCTATAAATACTAATATCTTGAGAGTTTGGAAAGCATATTTAATCGGAAATGAAACAAACAGTAATATCAATCTATCTCTGCACTTGTGCTGTGGAACAAATTATTTTTAAAAAGGGTTATGCTTTTCAGATACTTTGTGAAATGATTGAAAATAAAGTTAGCAAAAGCATTATAAGAAGTGCCTAATCACTAATTTTTGCTTTACTAAAGAGTAATGTAACTATTTCTCAAAATACAGTTATTTTAAATGTTTTTTAAGAAGTAAGTTTTATAAATAAGCATAAGTAACCCTTTCAGTTTATGAACTTAAAATTATTTTCTAAAATTTCTCGATTGAGAAATCAATTGTGAAACTTCAGTTTTACTTTGTAACACTTGGATGTGTTTATTTTGCATTTAAGCCAATACGGCTGTAGGTTGGAGCAGGCAAAACTCCTCTCCCCGAGCTTGGTGAATTGAACTAGATGAGAAGCTCAGAGGATGAGATTAGCAACTCATTTAACCTCAACTTCATACAAAAACCTTCCTAACAAACACAGATTCCTGCATTTGAGAATATGTCAGCTTTCTATGAACTAGACCRAGGCAGTATCTTGAAAACTCACTCACTCTTACTCACAAAATTGTTTTGGTTTCATTATCATTCTGCAGTTGAGGAGAAGAGCTAAGAGGAAAGTATCAATGTCGTGGTTTAACCCCAGCCGGCAACTAGGCACCACGCAGCCGCTCGCTCACTCTCCCCCAGGTGGGACGGGGGAGAGAATCGGAAGGGTAAAAGTGAGAAAACTCGTGGGTTGAGATAAAGACAGTTTAATAGGGAAAGCAAAAGCCGCGC